>UCQR01087592.1:1094-11260 GCA_900474235.1 Cecidostiba semifascia | reverse complement strand
GACGACGACGACGTCTTTTTATAGCTCTCTCTCTGCTACTACTGGACGCAGATTTTATTATACGCGGCCGCGCCACCTTCTCCGCGCCGGGGAATGCCTTTGTTTTATTGGCCTTTGTTCGGCCCTGAGTTTTGTCCGCTATTATACCTGTGCGGTTTTTACGATAATTAATGAGTATAACCTTTTTCGCTCCTGATGTGGTTTAAAATTCATATATATTGAGCAAAAAAAAAATATATGAAAAGCTTTATACACGTATAAATGCAACCGCAGATCGATCTCAGCGCGTATTATCCAGCCTTAATAACGCTTTGTCGGTAAATTAGTCGATCTTATTATCCGAGCAAACACTCTCTTGTGCGCGCGCAGGACTCCATCTGTATTTGAACGGACGTTGTTTGAACGGGGCCACCCGCGCAAAATCCGTATTTGCGCAAAGTCGCGCGAGCTCCCATTGGCCTGAAACCTCGTCTACACAGGATTTCCTACACATATCCACACACACACACACACACACACCCGGTGTATCGCGACTATGTGTCTCGTTTTTCTTTTTTCTAGCAAAAAAATGAATGAGAGAAATGAAAAGGGATGGAACAAGGGCAGGTCAGAGAGAGAGAGAGAGAGGATGAAGAGACGGGCGAAAATCACTCAGCTCTCGTGGATTTTAGTCGGTGCAGCTAGCGGTGATAGATTCGCACGTCGGGAAAATTTAATGGAAAAATCCGAGGTGTCGAGCACAGACAGCCCGGCGATACGTCAGACCATTCACTAGCACTGTATGTGAGAGAGAGAGAGAGAGAGAGGTGAAAGTGAATAGGGGATGGAAGTTGCCGAGGAAAAAAAATCTACTGCGTGCGTGTGTGAGTGTGTGTGTGGCTCGAGAGTAATCTTATTATCACGTGGAATCCGCTTCGTTTCCTCTTTGAAATGGAAGAATTTTTATCAGCTTCTTTGAAGATTCGATTCGACAATGCGTCATATACGTGTATTTTCAAAGTATATAACGCAAGAGCGTCGAAAAATAAAACTGCGATTTAGAACTAGCGTAAAAGAGCCTTCGCTAAAAGGTAGATCCCCAGCATTACCAACAGCTCGTAGCACGAAGGATAAAGCAGCCGTCGTTTCCTGGGTCGGTATAGCAGTCCCTTTTGAACCGGTCACGCTGATACTCACCCCTCGCCTGATGATGCTCGCACGCGATTATAGAGGGTTGTCCAAAGCCGACCCTCGTTGGGACTACTACTATACTCAGGGACGTATATACTATATACGTGTATCATCAGGGGGAGTTAGCGTAATCGATGATGTATTGATGCGGCACCGCCAGGTCGAGACTTAGTCGAGTTTGCGTTATTTATGTTTCATTACGGTATATGTATCGGAGAGGGAGAGACGCCACGGACCCTCTAAGTGCGTTATGGTGGAGCGATTTTTAAAAGTGCGATGGCGCGGGCGGTACAGTTCGATTGTTCGTTTTTCTTTTTCTTTTTGCGAGTTTTGCTACTGTGTAAATATTTTAGGGGCGGGGGGTGCAGATTGAGAGATGATGATGGCGACTGGAGATTCGGAGGAGGGTATATAATATGTGCTTTGGGATGACGTAAATATTGACGGGATAGCGGAGTATAAGCAATTCGAACGACTGATATGTTGCTTATTTTTCTTGGGCTCTTTACTGCGCTGGGGGGGTATATATTTTTACTTGCGATTTCGTTGTGCTTGTTTTTGTGGCACATCTTGATTTTTTTTCTTATACCATATTTCAAATTGTTAGCGACTAAATAACACGAAATATTGGTCTATGACATTGAATTGCTATTCGTTCTTTTTGAAAACAACTTTTCTATTAGAATAAGGTTCTTCTTTTTATGATCCTAATATCAGTCGATAAAATCGGAAATATATAAAAAATGATATTTTATTAGCGTACACTTTTTAAGGTGGATTGCTGACTCATTGTGGGTGAAAAAAAAAATAGATTTTTATTTATCATTCTCGAAAGTTGCATTCAAAATATGTTCATTTTCCATGCGTTTCAATTTTGTTTAATTTTGTGAAAATCAAACGGACGATTTGCACTACTAACGGGCAGAGAACGTGCTATCAGCACTTGTTCTTTCAAAATATATATAGGACCATTGTTTCGAATAAAAGATCGATGATATAAATTGAGTGTGCTGTATTAAAAGGTTATTGAAAAAAATAGCCACATACTTTGAAAGCACAAGAATCATTGATATGTTTTGTGTGCAGTTACTATTATAATACTTTTAGCATAATTTCATAGAAAAACAAGAATAATTGCGTATTTAACATTGTAGATGGTTGAAAACAGCAAACCCGAGTAAATCAAGAAAAATGCTTTTCAAAAAGCATAAAAATAGCAATTTCATTAAAATCTTTTGGTTTGCAGTTACAGAACAATTTTCGTTATTAAGACGTTAATTGTTTAATCTGTTGTTTTGTCACTAAGAAACTAAGAATTGCAAAAGCTTTTTGATTCAATTGAACTGAAAATTTGAAAAAGTCCTCTGTTATTCAATTAAAATTACATTGCAAAAATTTAACGCAGATGCACTTATTCTAAATTTTTAAATTACAATATTTCTGAAAATGTTTAATTTCGTTCTGCTTTCAAAGACAATACCAATCAGACGTATAATTTTAAGATGCTTCGTCTTCTAACCCGTCATTTTTCTATAAATTTTTTAAATTAAAATAAATTTGAAAATGTTTAATTAAGTACTGCTCTTTCCAATACAACATCAATCCAGTTATAATTTTAAAATACTTCTATACATCAGCCCATTACTTTTTCACAGAGAAAAATAAATTTATTAAACACCCAACTATATACTAAAATTTAATCAAAGAAAATTTCAATTCGTATTATCCACAAATTCAGAGTACCTCCATAGTACCCTTTACTCAGTCTCAACCTCTCTATCGCATCTCTCTCCCCAATATAAGCAATTCCAAGCGAAATATCTAATTCCCCAAGTTGAGCGCAGAAAATCAGCGAGTCCTCCATCCTTCGCGACTTCCAAATGATCGATTTCCACTATCGAATCCGCACACACGTAATGAGAAACTGCCTGCGTGCAATCGAGCCGCCATCATCGCGCGCAACATATACGCAATGTAGATGAAGGACTGTATAAGATCGACCTTCCTACACTGTAGTCTGTAAATGTATCACTTTTCCGAGCTTAATTTGCATGTATAAAATGTCAGAGCCCGCACATTACACCTGACTAATTAAAGATGTCTCAGTTCGGCACAGAAGGAAACTTGCCTAACCGCAGACACTCGGCTTTGCATCTCGAAAACTCGTCGTCGACGTCGTAGGCGGAATTAATTCGTCAAATTGAACGCGGTTCTTCCATCGAGTCCGATAATTCGCTACGTCTGAAGCAGCAGCAGCAGCAGCAACTCGAGTCTCGAATTTCCTTCGAGTATAGATGAGTAAACGTCGCGCAGGTGAGTCGTCGTCAGCTATAACACACATACATATACACAGGTGTGTATAGCTGAGGGCTGCACTGTGGGGAATTCTGCACTCGGTGCGCGCTGCTACAAGCTAGTTTCGTAATCGAATTAGAGGAGTCAGGATATTGCGCGCCGCGGCGGTCCTCAATTGTTTTAAGTCGTCGTCGTCGTCGTGTCTCCGCTGGCGCTTTCTCTCTATCTCCGGACATTGAATTTGTACTAAAACTATCGAGCGTGAGATATCGAGTTATCGAGAGAGAGAGAGAGAGAGAGGCGTGTGCACAGTGACGCTGTGGGCGTTTTCTTATTTCGCGATTGCGTCCGAATCGGATTTGGCTGGTATAGAGAGAGAGAGAGAGAATCTCACAGGCGGAGTCGAGGAAATTCGCGGGAAACGACGAGTAATTAGTCTCGACGACTGTGTGTGTGTGTGTGTGTGTGTGTGTGAGGTACGCCGCGCTATGATTAATTTGAAGGATTTGCGGCCTGTATACTGATTATTATCGATGATTGCTGCAATACGTGGTGTGCTGAATATTCTCTCTCTCAAGACTTTTATAATTCGACTGGGGATATGTGGATGAAAAACCGTTACTTTCTACAGCCGAAATAACACAACGTCTTATACATGATGCCATCCTATATTCTGCTTCTTTATATCGCGACACGATAACCGAATTATATACTCGAGAACCGCATCAGGTATATAATCGTCGCGTCATTGTCAGTCCTTTTCTGACGTCGACGAAGAAAAAGAAAGAGAAGTCGCGCAACACACGCCGAATCATCATCGCTGAAGAAAAGAAGGGGCGTCAGTCATGTGTCGCGTTAACACGTCCGACTTTGCTCTTTTCCTATATATATATATATATATATATGACAGCAGTAGCTTCTGTTGTATTATAGTGGCTTTTGCTCTGTGCACCTGAATTCCCGATAAAGTGTCGGATACTTTGCTGGCGAAGATGATGTAGTTTTCTTTTTTGGCTCGCTTTTAATGATGCCGAGGATAAATGATTTATACACCAAGTGTACGGCTTCTCATCTGCGGGGAAAATATAGAATATACGATCATAATGCAATTATCAGATGACGCATCACACATTAGCCAAACTTTCAAGCCGAGAACAGTATTATATAACGGCGATGAAACAACACATTCCGCATAATTTCCATCAGCCATATACCACACCGCCTACTACTACCCCTTGAGCAAACAAATCCAATCCTATATCCCGAGAAAATTCCTCACCAACAGCAGCAGCAGCAGTATCATCATCCTCTCTCTCTCTCTTTCTCTCATGACACACGATGAGGAATGCTTGCGAGGCTAATACGCGCAAGGGCCAATCTGACTTTCCGCTCGAAAAGGGCTGCTGCAGCGCGCCTTTATTAGCGCGAAAGACGACACCGGCGCGCCGGCAATATCTCCCTTAACGAGCAAAGTTTTTTGGTGAGCTGTCCGAGAGAGAGTGAGAGTCTGGCGGATTCTGCCGCTGTATCATAAATTCAAAATGGCGAGAGAGAGTGTGTAGTAGGCGCCTTTGGGAGGAAAACAAAAGCCACTTGTACACATACATACACACACACACACACACACACGCGCGTATAGTATTAAAAGGGTCCAGGGGGTCGTCGCCGAGCGCACAGGGTATACACGTCGGCGCGTCTAACACACAGAGGACGACTACGACGACGGGCAACCCTTCTGTCTCGCGCGCGCGCGCGCGCGCGTGTATATATAAAAGGGGGTGGCGGACTCTACTCGCCAGAGGAAAAGGGCCGGGCGAGAGCCTCGAACTATATGTATGTATATATAACGCTATGCTGGGGTGGGTTAGCTTTCTCTCTGAAGCTGTAGACCCGAGAGCTAGAACGAGAGAGAGAGAGAGAGAGAGAGATGGATGAATTAGAGAGAGAGAGGGTGGATGCGCGGCGTCGGCCACACCGAAAATGGCGGACCCAATTAAGGGAGTCTAAGCCTGCAGAAGTAACGCGCGCGCGCGCGAGTGTAGAGAAAGAAAAAAAAAGTGAGACGAGGGAAGCTGGCTTTTTTTATACACACACACGCGCGTGTGCAGCTTTTTTTCTCTTCTTTCATTTCCTCTCATTTCGCCCTCTCGAGTGAGCCCCTCTCTCCAGTGCTCTCTCTCGTAGTTCACGTTTGGCTGACCTTCGCTATACTACTGCTACTGTGGCTGTTAAATAAAAAGAAAAAAATGTTCTCTGATGGCTCTCGAGTGCCGATGCACGTTTCTTTTTCAGACGAACTAATTAATCGCGCCGAGTGTGCAGCAGCAGGGGAGAGTTGATCGATCGGATATGCACTTGACGATGTGTGTGTGTGTGTGTGTGTGTGTGTGTGTGTGTGTGATTCCAATTAACTTTCTTTTTTTTTTAATTTTCAAAGATTTTTATTGAGTATACAAATGATTTGTATACGTATTTAAATGACGAGGTCTAATTTATGGCTTTTTGGTCACAGGTGTGTTGCAGATGATGAGCCGCACGCGCCGGATTCTGGACCAGACTGACGACATGAGATTATTTGCATAGTGTGTGTATATACTATGCTCACCTGACTCGCTGGACCGAAACTGGATGTGCGTGTCTCCCTAATGTTAGAAAACAGGTTTTTGACCATCGGTCATCCTCTACGTTCTTTCTCTATTTATCTCGCGTTATATACTGTCTTCACGCACATATAATATAACAACTCCATAATGAACAACGATTATCGAAAAATTTTTGCAAAACTCTCGGTCATACATTGTACTATCCAGAAAAAAAAGGCGCATCAGACACCGCGGTATGGAATATCGAGAAAGCGCAGAAACGAGCCCTTTTCGAGAGAGAGAGAGAGAGAGAGAGAGAGAGATCAAAACACGGATCGTCGGATATCAGCGGATGATTTTATCCCCTCTCGTCCGCGTATCTCACTCTTCGATAGGTTCCGCTCTTTCTCTCTCTCTCTCTCTCTCTCTCTCTCTAGGTAGTCTGTCACGAGGAATGGAATAGCGCGAGGTGAGCGCGTGGTAACTGCGATGGAAGAGAGAGACGCGGGGGTTGAAGAGAGAGAGAGAGAGAGAGGGAGGAAGGGGGTAGTAGTAGTAGCTTGGCGACACTCGAGAGCCTCTCTCTCTCTCTCTCTCTCTCTCTCTCATTCGGTCTCTGCTCTCCAGCAGCAGCAGCGGTACAAGGGTCCATCTCTCGTAGCAACGCCCACGAGGCTGCTGCTGCATGTATCTCTCGCTTGCACTCGCGCAAGCAGAGGAGTAGAATCGATACGGCACGACGACGCAGTGTTCTGGAAAACCTCCTGGATTTCGGCGAATTTTTAATTTTTATTATATGTACTTTTGGCGAGTCGCGCTGTATAAGTCTTGTCGCTGTAATGCCGTTGTCGCTCGGTTTTTACCTTTATATGTATAGAAGGGCTGACATTGAAATGAAAACTACCCTCGATTTCTGACTATAAACGAAAGAAAAAAGGAAATATGAAGATTCGATGATAGAGAGAGAGAGAGAGAGAGAGAGAGAAAAAAGGCGCAATCTCGTCGCCGCAATGTCTCAAAATTGAAATCCGCCCTCTCCGCGAATATACAGCAGCATATCACACACAGAACTTGTCTCTCTTTCGCAAGAGTGTCACCGTGGAAACGTATACGCGTCGAGTGCGCGCAATGTCGCGGATAATTTGATGAAAATGGTAAAAATGGAACGAATCATGCGCGCTCTTGCTACTTGTCGAAATCCTACTGCGCTCATTGTCTGCCGGTATACACGTATATGCATATATATAGGTATACATCAGAGATACACAGAAAGAGAGAAAGAACGAAAGGAAAGAGGAAGAGGGAGGAGAGAGAGAACAAGTCGAGCTTTGAGGGCTGCTGCTGCTGCTGCTGCTATGGGTTTGTATTCCTGAAGTTTTCCTCGTTTTTCCCGGCGTGGCCAGCCAAGCGTCTTGTCATGCATGGCTGATGTCGATATGCCAGAGAGAGAGAGAGAGCGCGTGTATAGGTACACACACTTTCGATCAGCCTCGACTTCTATATACTCTGTACTCTCGTGTGTTATATACCAGTCGATCTCTGAGGCGATCGGGAAAGAGCAAACGAGTCCGGCATCGCTGGAATGTGTGTGATGCGCGATTTTTCTCTGCCGAAAAGGGAGTATAATAGTGAGATCGGAATTTTTTTTTTTATGTTTAGCATAGACGATGATAAGTTTTGTTCCACGAGAGTCTGTAATTCGGTGATTTATTCTTCAAGAGTAGGTATACGATGTATTGCTGTATCAAAGACAAAACTGTTTTATTTTTCTCTCTTTATCAAGAGACATCGGAAGCTTCGAATTTACAAGTAATAAAGAATTTTCGTAAGTGTGAATGTAGTTTATCATATTTGGAGTCGTGAAAATTCATAATAGATGTCACGATTCTACGTATATAGTGAAATGAGCCGACGGACCACTCCAGGCCACGCTGGTAGATATAGTCGAAACGCCAACCTATTATATTATTAATTTAATTAATTTTCATTGTTCTTCAATTAATTATTTACGACCCTTTTCAAAACCACGTTCATCGATTCATCACAACTTTGTCCTCTTCTTAAGACAATTTTCTTCTCCACTTGCAATTATTTATAAATAAGGTATCGCACTTTGTACAATTGTTTTTTTTTTTTTATAAAATTCCTCTACATGTTTATTCTTTCTCGTACACTTATCAGAAATATATCCTTAAATTCAAGTTTTGCCATATCTGTTCTCTCTGCCGACCTCTTTTCAGACGTTATCGATGAAACCAACATCACAGCTTCACTCTCTTGTATAAATTCTTCAAACACAACACAAAAATCTCACAACGACACTGCATATCATCAACAGTCCATAAAAACATCTCGTATAGCCAAACACGCGTAATGACGCAATAAACGCGCGCCGCAGAACACGACTGAGCTTCTATATTATATAATACAGCAATTTATAATCTCTCTCTCTCTCTCTACTGGCATCCCCATATATAATAAAAGTAACGTTGAAAAATTTGTCGACAGGGGCGATTGCGGTGAGTCCCGTCGCACAACACGCGCGATACTGACCAGTCCAGTATACAACATATAGTACACATAGACACACGCTGTCCGGTTATCCAAAATCCGGATCTCGCGCCCCTTCCGCTCGCGCCTGTCAACACACCAAGGCACAGAGCTTGTATATATGTATATATAGGTATAGCGGGATGACAAATGCCGGCTTCGCCGCTAATGTTGCTGCACAACAAATTATCTCTAGCCGGCGGTGATACGATCGCTCGCGAAGACGACGACGACGACGAGGAGATAGATAAATGGCCGCTACTATACTGAGCGCGAGGAGTTATGTCTGCGGAGCTGCTTGGGTATACTATATCGAATTTGAAATTTTTCTTATATACATTATAATTCAACGGTTTTTGTGTATATATTTCATGAAATTGCGTCGCGAAGAAATTGAGGTGCTATTTTTGCGCGATATTGGAAGAGGTTCTTATTTATATATACGACGCGGCGGTTTAAAAAAGAAACTCATTTTATTATTCCTCGTGAATAAATACGCGGATCCTCTCGAAGCGTCGTCCGTCGTGTTCATTATTATTAATCATACTATTATCGCGAATATAGAAAAAAAAAACAATTAAAAATACAAGGCGGCGCGTAATCTAACGACGCTCTCTCCGGTGTCTATATTCGCGCGCGCGTCCGTTAATTAAGGGACTATAGTTTTGTCTGATTCGCCGCAGTTGAGCATAATCGATTTTACGTCCGTCTCAACTGCTACTTTTATTACGTGTCAAATGACGCTTTGAAATATGTACCTCTTGCCTTAACACAACTGCTGTGTATACCATGCGCAAAGTTATCGCGTGTATTAATAACACTCGTTTTGATATTGTTTCAGATCGTCAACCCATCCAGTAGCTGTATACTACCATCACTACTACAGAGGAAATCGATTGAAATTTGCCGATAATAAATAATAATTTACATTAAAGATATACGTTTGTAAATAAACGATAACACTGTATACCCCTCCTCCGAGCAATTTTCCTTGCGAATTAATCCAACATGTCGCACGTACATATACATACATGATGTCTCCATATCGAACAAAAGGCGTGGCATCAGTTGGTCCGGCCGCAATATCCAACCATGTCTCTCTCTCTCTCTCTCTCTCTTCCAAATGGATACAGCAACGAGCGGCTATATAGAGATCGTTTCCATTAGCCTCGCCGTAAACAGGTAATCTCGCGTTACCACCGATACGGGTATCGTCCGTCCAATCGGATAGTGCTGGTGTGCCGGGCATCGGGATATTAAATTACGGCCAGCGGCAGCAGCCTGGCTTCTTCCAAGAGCGAGGATAAGAGCGACGAGAGAGAGAGAGAGGGTGGTAAGCCTCGGAGGAAATGACAAGGAGCGTGCGTTAATTAAACCTCGTCCGGGAAGCCGCACCACAGGCAGAGGGTTATGCTACTGCGGTGTATATGTGCTGAGGGGCTAGGTATAGCGGCTGAGTTTGGCGAGAGAATCGATTTTCTCATTCGCACATACGAGAGAGAGAGGGCTCTTTGTCTATACTTTCTTGGACCCTGCATGATAAAGAATTTTTTTTTTTTTTTTTTTTTT
>UCQR01087543.1:12432-30575 GCA_900474235.1 Cecidostiba semifascia | reverse complement strand
TATATATACCTATCTTGTTCTCTTCCGAGTCTGCACTTTGGAGAAGTTGTCCGCTCGAGCGCGAACGTTTTCGCGTGTTCCGAGAGCATCTCTCTCTCTCTCTCTTTCTAGCGTGACTTTTAGCGCAAGCGTCAGAATCGATGGAGTTTTCGAAGGGAGAAAAAGAGAGAGAGAGAGAGAGAAATAAACGATGTCGAACGCTGCAGGCAAAAGATCGCTCTCTCGGATATAGACGCGCGGCAGAAGATCGATCTACGAGACGAAGAGATGCACCTACAGGTTCACGTAAGTTGATTTCACGAAAAAAAGGTATATATATCTGCAGCTTCACACACATATATATAGTATTTTTAAAATGTTCGCCTCTTGGCCGCGACTATGCCGAATTGATGTCGCTCTCGATAAATATCACCTCCCTTTTGCAATTTTTTTTTTTTTATCCAACTGCCGCATCGAAAAAAGGAGATAATTTATGTATAATAGCTTTTTCTCTTTACAAAACGCGCCGAATTCGAACTGTTATTTCAGAATATAGGTCATGTGCGCATATATAGAGATGAGAGATGGGAGAAACAAAGATTATTATTATGGTTCGCGCAGTATACATTTACAAAGAGGGAAAAATACGCCGAATCTGCAGAAGGGAGAAAAGTATACATTCTCATTCGAAAAATCACAACGAGACACGAAGCAAAAATAAGCATCATCGGCGGCGGCTCTTTTTAGGAATCGAAAAGGTATACATATAGGTGTACAATATGAGCGCAGTAGTGCGCCGTAAAACGAAAGTACCAGAGAGCTATAGCTATATATACAGCGTGCACTCGGCAAGAAAAGAGGAAAAGCCGAGGGAGTGAGAGAGACGGGCGTTTATTGTATTTTCTCGTTTGGCGAACTACGCCAGTAGTATAGCGTAGAATCAATATAGCCCAGGAAGTGCAGAGTCGAGCTCTCTCTCGCGCGCGCGCAAGAGAGAGAGAGAACGTGACAAGATTCCACGGCGCGATAATGGCCCACCTCTCGATCTTCCGTTATACGTACTTATCCCAGCTCTGTGCTGCTGCTGCTGCTGTAGTCTTTGAAAATTTACATCCAGAGAATAGTTCGCTTTCGGAGTTTGGTTTAGCTTGGCGAGAGCTGCAGTTTTATACGCTCTATCTTGTAAATGGCTATTATACGGGAATTTTTTTCCTCGATGTAGAAAAAGCGCGCGTATATGGCTTCTTAATTGCGATAATCTTGAATTCTGATGGATTTATCCTCTCGAGACTTTATATATTATCGCTGTTTATAGGGAAAACGTGAATCGAGCGCGGCTCGTTACAGATAGCGATTATTGGAAGGAAAATTAGCGTAACACACCGTAAATATATTATAACGTGACGTGTGTGTAAATTGAGACACTCCTTGGATGTCTCTCGAGATAAAAGCCGCCGTAAGATTTCGTGCAAGGTCAATTACGTGAACCGTCGCACATCCTCTATATACACATCACTATTTAGAGTGTGTATACATATATAGTGCCTGGCCAAACACTGTATATAATACATAGGATCGTTACAAGAGGCATTTCACCTCTGCTCTTTCTCTTATTGCGCCGGCAGAGCACACACACACACATACACTTATATATAGTCTATTTCTCGGATGTGCGCGTGCGGGTCTATTCAATGCAAATCAGGATCGAGCGTCCTTATATATACGTGCAGTATATATATATATGTACAGGTATGTATACGCGCCTCAATTCTTTTCTTGTCTCTTGTTCTCTTTCGAGGCTACATTGCGCGCTGTTCCATCGCTTTTTGCCGATCGTCCGTGCGGTGTATAGCGTGTATCGAACTAATACTTTATAATTATAATACCTATATAATTATTATACAGTCAAAATTGTGATCTAATAATATATACACTCTAGAATTTCTCCTTTGTTTTTCGAAATAAGCGCGCCGCGGCGGAAAATTAAAATTCACGAGTGCGAATTCAATTGTAGCCCAGAAGCGCGCGCGCTAAGTATATTATACACTACTACTACTCCGAATAAATGAGATAATAAGTATGTAAACTTCTGGCGCAATTTCATTGGGTAAGCCCTCTGTGTTTTGTGAATTTTAACGCGTTTGGTAAGATAATGTAATTATCGCACACACATTTTCAGCCATGTATATTATCATATCCCTCGAATATGATACCGACCATCATCAGCACCCCTACCAAAAGTGAAGAGTATATATCCGTCAAGCACCACTTGCTCCTCGAAATCCTCGCGAAACGTCAGTATAAGTATATACAGTCACTCCTTTGTTTGGGCAATAAGGTATACATGGCCGGAAGACTCGTCGGCGTCGGTCGTGTTGCGCAATCGCCCATCTCTCGGAATCTAGCTCGAGATCGTCAGTAGAGCTCTTCTTTCTCTCTCTCTCTCTCTCTCTTTCCTCGCTTTATTCGTCATTGCGAAATTCGATTATAACAACGGGGAGAAAGACACATCAGCGGCGCGAGAGGGATTGGGATACGAGTATATCCGGCATATACATACACTGTCCGAGCTGAACAAGCGCGCAGGTGTGGCTCTTTTCGATGTAGAGAAATGCAAAAGTGGAGCGATGCTGTACTCTCTTCTTCTGCAATTTAGCGGTACAGCTAAAGTTGCTGCTTTCTCTGTGTAGTACAGTTAACAAACTGACGGAGCGCGGCGATAAATAAACAACGCCAGCGAAATAATTACAAGCTTCAGTCAGACGAGTGTTAATCTAGTAGCCGAGAGCGAACGCTGCTGGAGCAAAAGGATGAGAGAAATTGCGACATTCCTGCCGGTTACGAGTTTGTTCTTTCTTTTTCTCTCTTCCTATATACCTATATAGAGCTTCGAGAGAGCCGGAGAGTGACGGATTCATCAATCCGCGTTAGAGTCAGTCTTGCAGAGCGCAGGGAAATCCAGTTTTGCCTATATATACATATAGAAAGGGTTCTTCTTACACATACTCTTTTCACCCGTCCCCCGTGTATGTGTATGTGAGAGTCGAAGGTCGAGGAATCTTAAACAGAGAGATAATAATGTATACATACGCGCAACACACAGGCTGTTTTGCGTACAATAATTACACACACACACACACAGAGACACGTGCGTGGTATCGAAGAGTTATGTCTTTTCTCACCAGTCGTAGCCAGCGAGACGTTAAGGTTTATGAGGCGTGTCCGCCTCGAGTCTTAATTGTATTATATGCATGCGCCTTACGAAAAAGGATCCTCTTGTCTCAATGGAATAAAAAAAAACGAAGCATTGTCCGTAAAAAAGCAGGTAGTTATACGCAGTTTAGAGGTGAACTCTCGGTGCTCTCTCTCTCTCTCTCTCTCTCTCTCTCTCTCTCTCTCTCTCTCCATTGATTTGGAATTCCAAGCGACCCGGTATACTGCTGCTGCATATTCATGCGGCTATGGCGAGCTTATACGCGGATTGCGCCGCCGCTGGAAAATTCAAAGGGGAATCGAGCTTTTTCGTTTTAAAAGCTTTTGGCTTATAAAGCGCTCGCGAGAGTTGCTCGTTAATATTGATGATTGCCTGAGGTAGTAGTATAGAAAACAACGATGGCACACACACACCCAGTATATAATATATTTACCTGATATGCACGCATATTATAAGAGCGAGAGTTTATAAACAGTTTGCCGGGATGTTTCCGCCGATTCCTCCTCTGTGGATTCCAATTTTTTAATCTTGTTATTTATATCCCATATACCAATGTATATGTGTGTATGTATAACGTTTCATTTAATCGAGTCTAATACATACACATGCACGCGCCAGACGCGGCGCTTAATCCTCAGGAGTCCCGTAAATTCCTGCGGCGGACAAAAACGACGAGACTGAGGGATACAGGACTGGCTATACCTATATACTATACTGCTCCTTTAACCGGGTGCTCCTGTATACAGGTATATACATATCGATCGGCTTATAAGAAAAGTCGCGCGTCGCACTTTCGCTAATTGAGTCTCTCTCCGCAGCGGAAATTGGAAAAATTCCCTCGGGCTCGTTATGTGCATCATGCGGACCTTTTCCGCGCGAGAGAAATAGAGAGAGAGAGATGACTCTATGGTAATTGATTTTTCTCGCGAGCTTCGCTGTATATATACACTATAACGTTAAAAATTTCATCGCGCGAAATTAACGGCCCCGCATTTTATTGGAAAAATGCTTCTTGCCCTTAGCGCTCTCGCGCACGCGTTGTGGGTGAGACGGTGTGAAATACGCGGGGGTATAAAGTCTAGCTTGTGTGCGCCGGCGGCTGCGGTAAATTTTCAAAGGTTATACTGCTATAACGTTAAATTCCCGTCTGACTTGCGCGCGAGCTTTAATAAATTGGAAGGCGAAGAGGCTGGCCGAAGGCTTCTGTGGCGTGTATATAACTATGATTGCTTAATATAAGGTGCGTGATTTTTTCTTTTAACAACCGAAAAATGTAATATTCAGGAAAATGTTATAGTCGTTGTAAATATAGTAAATGTTCCATCAGCGGCACTCAAAACAGTATACGCCGCCGAAAATTTCACTCGTGTGGGCGTATAGTATAGACACTTGGAGGAAACGAGAGTAGTCGTCCCCCGCAAAAACTTTTAATCGTTCGTTTCCCTTGCAGCCCGCGCCAACGCGGATAGAATCGACAAATTGAAAGGCAAACTGCAAAGTTTGCACATACTCTCGGACTCCCTCCCTTGCACCTCCCCCCCCCCGGAACTTGTATAAAAGCGATGCGTCAACATTTATCCTTCCATCAGTCTCTCTCTCTCTCTCTCTGGGCAAGGCCGAAAAGCTCTGATTTTTCCGCCTACTCTCTTGGATACCTATACATAGCGCCGCGCGTAGCTTTTTGACATCGACCTGATGCTGGAAATTCAATTTTGTTTTGCGAAGCAGCTTTTCGACGATAGTTTACTCTGTGTTCCGGCTGTCTCTCGTTTATTTCTTTGTTTTTTTTTTCGCTGCTGCAGCAGCATGAAATCGAGGTGATAGAGAGAGGACCGATGGTGAATTGATATTACAGCCAGTTTTTCGATGATGCGCCGCGTCACTGACTATATACCCGACGCGGGAAATCGCTTTTTTTTTCTCTGTTTATAAAACGCGACGAGCTCTACTCGGATGACCCTTTTAGCTTCCGGCTTTTTTCGCGCTGATATCGCAAATTTGTACTATATACCGTATGTTGGGTGTCTGTCGAATTGAAATTCGCAGTTATCGATGGTTTTTATTTTTAATGCGATATGCTGTATTATATGGTCGAGATGCTTGGAGATTGGCCGAATTTCAACTTGACAGCTACTTGATTAAAGCTCACACTGCATATAAGCGATAATTTATCCGGGCAGAGTGAGCGACGGGAAAAAATCAATAGTACACGCGGACGTGTATATAGAGCTCCTGTGTATCGGATGTAGCTCGTTTCGCATAAATTTTGCAATCGCGACTATTTAGGTGTATTGAAGTTTTATCACCAAGAGAACAGAAAACTCATCGCCCTATTATAGAGACAGAATATGAAAAATAGAAGCTACAAAATTTTATTTTCTCGATCGACGAATAACAAAACAATAAACTATATGCACCTATATAATCGTAAAATTGTAATACCCCGCAAGCAAATCAATCACTCACTACAGAAAAGGCTTTCGAAAAAAAAAAACCGATTACATCGAGCGCGCAATAAAGACCGCAGCCTCTAATCGCAGTTTCTCATGTCAGTGGACAATTAGTCGCGCGCGCGCGCGCGCAAAGCACAATAAACCATATCCTCGCGTCTCCGCGGCAAAACAAGAATACAAGACGCTGAGCCTATAGAGAGAAAGGGCTGATGCGCGCAAAAGGCCGCGCGAACAAAGCGCCATTAGGAATGTGCGTCGTGTCGTCATCTTCTCTCTACTCGCTCTCGTGCATCAGCCTCGATCAATTTTGTAAGCATTTTGCGTCTCTCTACTTATAGAGCGCGCAATCTCAATCTTGACCTACGCTCTTTTTTCGCCGATGATGATGATGATGATGATCATTCAATGGCTATTCATGCGCACCTCGCCTGTATTATTCGCATTGGCGAACACGAGCCATCAGAGTGATGAATAGACGAGTTATAGAGAGAGAATAGAGGGCTTGGATATATACCCCCCTTGAGTGTGTATCGATTTCGGCAACATGGGCTTCTTGGGGACGTCTGAAATCGATCGGATAGAGGGTTTGTACACTCTCCTCTTTGCGTCGTCCTTGAGCGACGCCGTTGGTGTCGGGAGAACAAATCTCAGCCGATTATCCGGCTCGAAGTGGATTAACCGATGCTGATGAGGATCGAAAAGGGGATAGAGATCTTGATTTTAGCTGAGCGAAAAGAATGTATACACTCGCTTTAATTGAAGAATTATATGTATACGCCGTATATTGGTCTGCATCGATTAAGAAAAATTATCAATGCTCGCGGGGAGATGATGATGATAAGCAGAGGGTTTTCGATCATAACTTATTAAACAAAGTTGGACTGCACGTAGCCACCATGGAAAGTTTTAATGAATATCCAAGAGTATATGCGTCGCTGTATATATACCTGGGAGAGAAAAGATGAAACACAAAATAAATTAATTTTGATTTCCCCACAGTGAAGTTTCAATTATATCACGACTGGCCCTTTTCCAAGCACTGCGTGTGTATATATACCTATATACAACTGCAGCAGAAACTACAGTTGCCGTGTCCCAAATAAACTTTCGGAATTGAGATTAAACTGCATTATATTTTCGCGAGAGCGACTCTCTTCTCAGCGAATGTGCCTATACGTGAAAGAGCCGTTTCCGCTGGAACAATCGTCGATCCGAGGACACAAGATATAGTATATACAAGCAACTTCTCTGTACGAAGAATAAAAAGAAAAATCGCGTCTCGGTCATTGGAGCGGCCTTGCACATCATCATTACACGCGGCTCGAGATTCTCCCATGGCTTATATTTATTCTGACGCAACGAAGACGCTTTTCGGCGCTTATTACACACACACAGTATAGACTTCATGCTTCGCGTATAGGGCCAGAGAGGATGATTTCGCCTCTCTTGTGGTGGGGAATTTTCTCGACACTTGTGTGTATATAAAAGTTTTGGTCGACCTGGAAAGTGGATCATTTTTTCGACTACCATTGTGATCGTCGCTTCGTGTGTGTATATACTTGCTATACAGTTGTTCGTCGTACCGAGGAATATTCGTCGGTATGAAGGTAAACCTTTTTCGCTATGCGCATACTTTTTTTTCGCTTCTTTGCTGATGCTATATACGTCTGTGTGTGTGTTTACATATGGCGAACACGCTGTTTGCTCGGGATTTCGTTTTGCGCGACGTGCTCGGGATTTGGAAAAATTTTTAAGGGGGATGGCGCCGAAGAACTTGGGTTATGCTGGATTTCGATCTTTTTTTTCTTTCTTTTGTACACATCTCTCGCGACGTGCGGATTCTAAAACTGCTTCTATTCAATGTTATAGAAACTCGAACACTGATATCTTGAGTATATTTTATTATTTTTCTGAATGAATTTTTCTGTATAAAAGTTTTTATTTACCCATAACTTGAATTTTTAACAATCAACTCCACAGGTCACAGCAGCAGTTCTCCTCCTCTTCGTGGGCTCAGCCCTGTGCAGTCTCGAGCCGGCCGGTTACCGAACGCCCTACTCGAGTCACAGTCAGCAGTACCTGCCACCTTATCGTCGGCAGCCATCGACCAGGTTGTCAGCACCTTCGCGTCAGTACGTCCCTGCACCGGCTGACTCTTACGACTTTGGAAGTCAACCTGAAGTTTTGGAAGCACGTCGTGCAGCAGCTCCTCCATCGACTGCCTATGGCGTACCGGACTACGACATTGGAAGTCAGCGTAATCATCATCACCATCATCATGAGAGGCATCAAGAGGTGAGAGGATTTTTTTTTCACGCTGGGAGGTCTGAGATAACTAGGTGTTTTCTTTTTTTGGAGAGATGGGCTCGAGTAGGTGTGTGTCATAACTAGAGCGGGATTATAATGACGGGTTGTTATTGCGTCGATCGCGTGTTTTGTGAGAGAGAGAGAGGATCGTTTCTTTGAACAATTAAAGGAAAGTGATCGGGAATCCACATTTTTTTCATGTGTGTTATATCGGACTGCTGCTTAATTCAAATTCACTTTTCCCGCGGCGCCTGTTCGAAATTTCGTCCCAATTATATAGAAGTTATAAATGAAATTTTGAAAAAATAGAAAGCTTTGACTTTTCCATATAGTTGAGAAACCTAATGATTGATTTCGCATAATCAATCGGTGGCTCAATCAGCCAAACAGATCTTGTTCCTGTGTATATACCAATATTGACCAAATTACGCAAGTCATCATATATACTTAAATTCGCGACTCTCAGTTCTTCATTGAAAATTAGCCACCTCAGTTGTCAAGCCGCGAAATTCTATTTTCGAATTAATTGGATTAGCATTGCGGGTTCTCAATATGAAGCTGTAGTATACGGAAAAGCAAACAAAGGCCGTAACAAGAAATCCCAGAGAGAAGCAAATAACCCACTCGAGGCGCGCGCGCGCGCAACACACAAAACCAAACTTCATAACGAGAACTTAAAAAAGTTACGAGTGTCATTATACGAAATGCGAGCGTTATACAGGTGTGTGTGTGTATGTACATGTTATAAGAGAGAGAGTGAGCGAGATGTAGCTCAGGAAATCCCCTCCAACAAAACAGATTCCAGGCCTCTCCATAATTTTCTTGTTCGCGACGTCCTTATCTACTATATATACACTACTACTACTACTACTACTACTACTCGAAAACTCTTTCCCGCTCCTCTCTTGGCTACCTAAAATTTCTCGTCCGCTCGGAGTTCGAGTGGATCAAGTTTCGAAGTCACTAACTTAAACAACCAACTCTCCTCAACTGATGTACTTCGGGACACATTTTTCTTTTTCGTTATTGTCTATATTCCTCGAGAATAATATAATTAAAAACGTGCCAACAACATTTGATTCCAGGAACATCACGAGCCCGCCAAGTACAACTTCGGCTACCAGGTGAAGGACAGCAACAGCGGCAACGACTACAGTCATCAGGAGTCCCGAGACGGTTCTCTCACCCGAGGCTCGTACAGAGTATTACTGCCCGATGGCCGACGTCAGATCGTCGAATACGAGGCCGACGAGGCTGGCTACCGACCAAGGATCTCCTACGAAGCTGCACAACCCGAGAGCCGATATGGTCAGCCCAGCCGGGCTTATCCCGGCGGACCCTATTGAAAGTCCGTAGCTCTCGATATAAATATATGTTATGGCATATCTCTCCCGTTTCTTCGACTGCTGTGTGCGGAGGGGAGACTTTGTTATTATCCTTTTTGTCAATAAATACGGATCTACGTTAGATATTGCCTCGGTCTATAAGGATTTCATTCCTGCTCTCTCCCACAGTGTCCTTTCTTTATTTTCCAGCTTCGCGCGGGAAATCTGCGGCATGAAATTGAAAAATTTATACGTTTTTTTTTTTGTTCGAGTGAATTTTATATGTCTTCGTGAAGTCCTATAGATTCGTTGCATACAAGATAAAAGAATTCACAAAAAACTCTGCTTGTGTGTGTATCACGAGTAGAAAGTTCCCTTTGCAAAAAAAGGAATTTTTTTACATCATCCACACGTGATATCTTTGGTTTATGCTATATCGTTCAAGGCATACATATACCCTCATCATCCATTACACACGTGCAAGCAGCTTTGAAAGCAAAAGCAGTGGTATCGGGAAAATGAAGCCTCAGCTGTTAGTTATCCTACTCTGAGATTCAGCCGCGCTCACACATGAGATCCTTGGAGTAAAATTTAACGTGCCGCCACATACGCCGAGGGTACTTGCTCCTGTTTCGTGCCCCGGCATGTGAAACTGAGAAAATACACCCCGTCAAGTGGTGAGAGGGTGCTTGAGAGATCGGTATAGCATATAATGTATACATATAGTATATATGCGAGTCTTTGTATCGTGGATATATTGCGTAAATGGAGCTTCTGCTGTGATACAAGAGAGGGTGTATAGTATGTGTCTCTTTAAATTAAGTCTATATCGAACGATGCTTGCAGTGTAATTATTTTGTTGAATCTTTATATCTTTTCTGTTTAACTGACTGAGAAAAATCGGATTCTTTAATTCTTGTATTTAATTTATAAAAAAATTGTAAAATATTGAATGCGCTGAAATGAAAAAATTTAAATTAAATTTTTATTCTTGATATTGGTTGCCGCCGACTTATTATTTCTCTTTGAACGACTTTGACTTATACTTTGAAGCTAAAATTACTCATCTTCGTATCAGAATTGAAGAAAACACAAGCGAATTTCATGCAGAAAAATCCAGAGAGAAAATCTAATTTCTTTTTCACAAATTAAGCTATTGTATTGCGCAACAACTAAAAGCTCTGCAAAATCTTGCAAAATGTCACCCTCTCCGTGTCATTGAAATAGCAGCAAAAACGTTATTTCGAAATTCTTCACAAACTTTCATCGGCATACCAGTTCAATTCCGTTATTACAAGTATATTCAGTAGAAATTGCTCAAACATCCACCCGCTAAATAGTGAAAGGCTTATTCGTCTGAAATTCTAGAAGCATATCAAGGATGCGCAGGACGTATAGTGTCGCTTCCGTGCGTATTATAAGTCCGGCTCCTCTCCGTAACACTCTAAAATAACAGATTTATTATAACGTCGCGGGCGGCTAAATTTCGCCGAGGAAATTAATTGAAAGCCGTGCGATGCCTTGTAGCGATAACAATAATATAAGCGCGATTATTCTAGGCGCTTCTTTTTCGTCTAGCTGCTTTCGCGTGACCTGATAATATGTGGGATCGCTCGACTCTCAGGAGGCAGGAATTTCGAGTTACGAGGGCAGCAGCAGAGTAGGTCCGTGAGTTACGTGTTTATTGGGTGTTATGGAGTTATGTGGGAACTGAGTTACAAAGTAAACGCGTTTCGAGGTGATGAGGAAAGGTCGTCTATATAGACTGGATCGGAGCCTCTCTGTGAATGGGACGTATATACGGTATATATATATGATGCCGTTGATCTTATCTATATACTGGAGAGTTTATATGGCTGTGAATAGCTGGTAATATAATGATTGACATTAGTCGGTAGCGAGATGTTATTCATATATACCTAACTACATAGAATTTTGAGGGCTTAGCATAAATTGATGTTTAACGCGTTATCTCCGCAATAATTTCTCTGGAATAATCGAGATTTATTTTTAAAAAAAAGTGTACGAGGTCGATGCGATCGATTAGATTTATTAAGCGTAAATAATATTTGACCACGTGTAACGCAAGCTATCGCAATATTTATCGGGACATAAATTTCTTGAGATAATCGTAAATAAATGTAGTTGCAATATAATCGTATATATATATACGATTTACTCTTTCGAGGATTAAACACAATACAAAGTGATACACAACGAGAAAACTATAAAAATACTCAAATACATGTACACTCGAAATAGTTTGATATTTTCATTTTATTTGACAGCCGTATAAATGCAGCACTGTACATGATAAAAATACTCGCGAATATTATGCAGTATTTCGTTCTATAGTTATCAAAATACTGATGAATTACAATTTGACGATTTAATGAAAAGCGCGCGAGAACAGACTAGAATAAATTTGTTTCGTTCTACATTTATAGAAGTTTCGACGAATAACAATTTGACGATTCTGACAAAAAGCACACGAGAGAGAGAGAGAGAGAGAGCTAGACTAGAATATACGCTGTTGAAATTCGGAACAAACGTACAAGAGCGTGCTTCACAACGGCGCCATCAACAATTCGGACAGCGAGTGTACTTGATGTCTCCGCAGCGCATACGTCTGCCGCCGAGCGCTAGCCAAAAGTCGCGTTTTCGAAAAAGGATGTTGCTCAACGATCCTCTCGAGAGAATATATGTATAGCATCAGCAACAATTAGCGAAGAAAAGAATTAGATTAAGACGAAAATCACTCGAATGTGTTGATTTGAATAAATCTGAATAATTCGTATGGCCCGCCTTCGCCGGATGCATCGATTTACTATATACCTATCTTTCGAAAGCTATGGCGCGTGGTGGCGCCCAAATGAAAACTAATAGCTTGCATTAATTTAGCTGGAGTACGTAGGTATACACACGCATTTTCATCACATCATCAGTAATGGTGGATTTGAGAGCCGTGTAAACAATAATATAGCGCTCGAGAAAGCATTTTGATGAAGTTGGTATATTAAAATTATGTGCATCAGATATAATGTGTGTCTGTGTGTGGTGTGTGGTAAATCGTGTATATGCATATAGATTAAAAATGAACGTTCGGTTAAAATACAAGTGGCGTTATACAGGCTCAAAGCCGATATTTCACGTGAGAGAGCATCAGAGGCGGTATTACGAGTAAAAATAATGAAATGCGATTTAAATTGCAAACGCCCGCGTTATCTCCGTTAAATAACAATAAACTCTGTCGGCGATTATATCAGCGCGAATATATATAGCGATGCCGTGTACAACGTGATCTGTGTCATTGTAATATTGCGATTTGTAAAATAATTTCTCTGTCCAAAGTTATACATCGCGTCAAAATTAATATACACGATCCGTTAATCGAGAGTATTCTTTAAAAATAAAAGCGCTATAACATAATATAATTGAATTTTCATATTTTGCTCCATTTCGCCACGATCAAGTTTCGAAAATTCCGAAACCGTTCATCTCTCCAGTCGAATTATCATCATCATTATGATCATCAGCCGTCAGAAATCCTCTCAAAAGAAGGAAACGCATAGACGATCGATGCCCGGTTACGTCGTGCCGATCCTCTATATACAACCGCTCGTTGCGTCCTTGCTCTCGATGTTAAGTATACGCGGCATCATTGCGAAAGGGAACATCACGCACATACTTACGGCGGCCCGAAGACAGTCTCGCTCTCGATGCGCTCATCGCGGAAGATGAATAAGGTCCATTAGCCGATGACGGCGGTGTGTCTGTCTGTAGGGGAGGCGCCGCCGCCGTTTGCCCTCACCTACTACTATACTATCGAGGAGAGGAGAGGAGCTACTGGCCGATGCGTCGAAGAGGTGTGTGCGCGCGTGTGTGTTTGTATAAAAGGCGAGGGCCGTCGACGGGGCCAAATCAAAGCGACTTCCGAGCCAAGAAGAGAAGCAACATGAAGGTAAGGAATACGAGCAGACGATATCTCTGTGTGCGTGTGTGTCCAGTGGATTGAATCGGTCGGTTGTTATAAGTACTGCTGTATGTATATTGTGCGCGATAATTTGTGCGAGGAGGTATAATACATCGTGTGTTCGACGTGTGATTTTTTTGGATTTGTGAAAATTTTGTGGTGCAGATTACGTTTTTTTTCTATACTCACTGTTTATATTTATCGAAAGTCGATGCTTTTGTTTCACGTGATGGAAATTTTCGTTTTTTTTTTAAATTGGCTACACAAGTTTTTATAGCAGGGATTTTCATTCAACGCTTCTGTTCTTTTCATCTTTTTTTATATGTAGCGGAATTAAAGCCAGAAAACAATAGAAAATAGCTAGCCAAAAGTTTAAAAATATGTTTTCAACTGTACTCGTTCGTGAAAAATATCAAATTTCTATCAAAAGAAAACATCAGTTCGTTTCATCCGCTGTAATATGAAAACCAATTTGTTTTTTCCAGGTATTCGTAGTTTTACTGAGCGTAGCAACGGTGGCGCTGGCCAGTCTAGAACCGGCCGGCTATCGACCGCCAGGTTCCAGTTCGTCCCAGTACCTACCACCTCATCTCCAGCAGCAGCAGCAGCAGCAACACCAGCATCACCACGACCACGATCACGAGTATCATCAGCAGTCGCAATCGAGCAACCCCTCGACGGCATCGCAGTACCTGCCACCCTCGTACAACCATCCAGCTGCACCCACGGCCAATCCAACCAGCCAATACCTGCCACCTCGTGCTCGTCAACAGCAGCAGCAGCAACAACGTCCGTCGTCCAACTATTTGCCGGCCGCCGACAAGCCGATTCCCAGCTTGGCACCACCGTCTCCACCTGCCAACGACTACCTGCCACCAGCCCAGTCCGGTAACCAGCAACCAGCCAACGAATACCTGCCACCTCAGAGCAGCAGACCCCAGTCCACCAGTGCTCCGACTAACGACTACCTGCCACCCAGCAGACCGACTCCAGCCGTGCCTTCCAATGACTACCTGCCACCTCTCAAACCTTCGACTCCCAGTCTCCCAGCCAAACCCGAGTACTTGCCCCCAGTCAAGACTGGACAGTCGTCAGTGCCTCCCAAGAACGACTACCTACCACCCAGCAACAGTGGCAGCAGACCTGCCGCGACGACGCAGCAGAGAATCGCCACGACTCCAGTGCCCAGGATCTCCGTCGTCTCGGTCTCGCCTTACAAACTCGACGGTCCAGCTTATTCCAAGCCTCAACCCAAATTCTCGGGACTGGCCACTTCGGCCTCCTCCAGTCCGCTCAGAAGCGGATACCCTCAGAGAGGCTACTCCTCGGGTGTCCCGACTGCCAAGAGCTTCGAGCAGCTCGCCGATAACTACCTGCCACCTCTCGGCCATCACGAGTCTTCCCAGGGATACGAAGCTTCCGCTGCTCAAGATGGTTACCAGTACGGAGCTGCCGCTCGCGCCGAACAGACGACAGTGAGTTTTCTTATTTTTCTTCTTCAAAAATCTATACTAATAAATGAAAAAAAAAAATCATCTCTCGAAATTTCCCATCAGGAACCAGCCAAGTACGAGTTCGAGTACCGCGTGAGCGACGAGTTCGGCAATGACTTTGGCCACAAGGAGTCTCGCGCCGGAGCTCAGACCTCGGGTGTCTACACTGTACTCTTACCCGACGGCCGCAAGCAGATCGTTCGTTACGAGGCCGATGAGAATGGCTTCAAGCCCAGGATCTCGTACGAGGAAGCCGCTTCGGTTCTCGGTCCCAAAACTCCTGCTTTGGCCGACGCTACTTTCGGTGGATACGACAAGAACGCCAACAGTCTCGATGCCCACCATCAGGGACCCTACTAGTCTGCTCTCGCGATCTTTCTTTTTTTTTCGCGTGATCATCATCATGATCCAAGGCTGGTCAGGATATGTATGAGCTCGTTCGAGTCGCCGCTGATGCGTATACATATATATATATATAGTACAATTAAACTAACTCTCGATGTAGTGGTGAGCATTGTAATAGTAAACAAGAGCGCGTTGAACGAGCATAGCGGTTATTCAGCTGGAATAATCGCTCTGCGTATTTCTGCGCGGGAGAGGAATAAAAGAGTACAAATAATGAAAATACGGTGTAAAAACTTGGCGGTACACGGGTATATAAGTGGCGCGAAATTTTGACGGTTTTTATTCTGCAGCATGCTATATGTACTCGGTATATAAACGAGAGGAAAAAAAAACTTTTTTTTTTTTTCAACAAACGTTGCGTCGAGAGCAGACGAAAACGCTGATCGACGTTTCGATTTGCCGGAAAAAATTGCAAGCCGTTCGATCGATCGTTTACCTTATACTCGCGTGTATACGCATGTTTGTGTACGCGTCATTTATATACATATAGCTATAATATACAATAGTGTTCTCATGATGATTCCTTGATTTGAAAGCGCAGTGTGCTAAAGTTTTTTGCGCTATTATAAACTCTAATTTTTCGTTGGCTGTCAGTCGAAGAGTTTATCACACTGCTGTTTCGCAATGATATAATAATACGTAGTCGTAATTAAGTAGTGATGTGTCTAAATGTAGAACGAACTTAGCAAATGAGCGTGCAGCAGTCGAGATGCGATACACTATATAGAAGTATTAATATTGAATAATAAACAACGATCCTGCTTTTGTATACTTATACATTAATTTTTACTTTTGTAAAAAAAAAAAACAGAAAAAGAAAAATATATATAATATTTATAACAAATGTAATCAAACCCGTGTCTCCCGCATTCATTAATCAATAAGATTATAATCCCCGGCGAGAGAAAGAGATATGCGCAAAGTATTCCGTTACATTTATTCAAACGATACACGTATATACATATATATATAGCGAATGAAGCGTAGAATATCACGATTCTCCACGGCTCCATCCCACGTATAAGTTACGCAAGATCGACCGCGGAAACGCGCGACAGCCTGTCTCGCAATCCGCCATAGTCGTCAGAGCCCGAAGATCAGCGCACGTCAACGGTCCATTCAAATTTCCCTCTCGTGTCCTTTCCATATTATGCGCTCACGAAAAGCTTCGCTCTGCTTTTGCCTATGTCCCGATTATATACGTATATGTTGTATGTTATATTCCTCGATTTCGTCAAGTTATTATTCCAATTCCGATATTATGCATGCAGCCTGCTTCTTTTTCTTTATTATAATAAATTATTATCTTCATCGACGATTCGTCGTGTGCATACATGTATATAGGCCAGACGATTATCAAAGTTGTAAAAGCAGCTTCATACAAAATTCATTCCATTATCTTGCCGTTTGAAATTTCAGAGATTTTTCTTATAACAGAGTGATGAGAATCGTGTGTGAATGTAGATCTCAGAGTAGTCCAGACGAAGAATAATGAAATCTACGCCAGACTATATAGCGCTAATTTTCAAAATCGCGCGGCAAAAGGAATATACGTAATCGTGCGCATACCTACGACCGCAAAAGGCGGTATTTAAGTCTCCTAAATATAATTTTTCGCCAAAGTCGAGAGCGACATCGTCGCCGCGGTTAGATCACACAGCGAATTTTCCGCAGAAGACTATATCTAAACGTTACCACACACGAAGACGACGCGCTATGTGTACACGTGTAAGAGCGAAAGATACACGTGTTTCCAGCTGGATCTTCTCCGGCGCATTACTTTCACATCTCTCGGAGCTGACTGCAGAGAAGACGTCGCCGCGTAAGTATGCGTGCATATATATGTGAGGAGTTTTGTTTCGCTACTTCGTTACGCGGACGATCCTACTTTCGCAATATCGTTTGCATTTAGGCGCATTTGTAACCGAAAGAGATATCACCGATATAATTGTACACGAGGAAACGCTCGTTTAGCGATTTATTGAGTATTTTTTGGTTGTTCTCCTCTATTATAATTTTCGTTCGATATCTTCTAATAACGTAAAATTGACCTCCTCGCAGTGAGTGCAACGAGATGAGAGCGTCTTAATTTACAAAGCGCACTATACTAAAACCGGTTTTTCGGCACGAATAAAATGCATCGTGTGTATATATACCGTGAAAATTTTAACGTCTTAATTGCAAAATAGAAAATATAAAGCGTCAGTTTATCATGCTTGTATATACGGCGCGGACACTTTTTTCAAGGAGCGAGAATGATTGATGCAATATGATAAAATCATAATAATAATAATGCTCGCACTTTTCGTCGTCCATTAAATGAATTACACATCGGGCGCTTTCGCCGTTTTATAAGCAGTGAATCGTATAAGTATCGTATACACGAGTATATATACACATCAGAAAGACAGTTGCTCGTAAAAGCGATTTTCCTGATGCCGCACAATAATCGTACATTACATTGTCTACACCGCTATCAACAACAACTTCATCCATCCGAACAATAAGTCTATTACGATGCGAGTTTAATGAAATAATAGAAACTCTCGAGAGTGAAACATACAAAAACAAAGAACACTGTACATATATAACCTTGTGGAGTTTCACCGATCCAATATCAAACGTCGCTTTGTGACAAATTTAATCAGACTTCCGGTATAGGCGTACGAGCAAGATATATACCTATATACAACAGCCATTAATTAATATTGGAAACAGCCGAGCTATCTTCGCACTGTATGCGCGACCGCTGCTGCTGCAATCGTGTTTCGCTATAGTATAATTTTCCCTCGTTTAATCGATCCTCTCTCTCTCTCTCTTTCACATTTTTCAGCGGTATCACTCCATGCAAATATTTTACGGCTTTTAAAACGCTCGTAAAACGCCGTTTCATGCCGAGCGAAATAAAAGTAATCTCCGCTATTGAATCGCACACTATACTGTGCGGATCACTTGATTTTTACGCGCGGCTGCAGGAAAAATGTTTTATTGGCG
>UCQR01087532.1:1057-17917 GCA_900474235.1 Cecidostiba semifascia | reverse complement strand
AGACACCATGAAAACACTTTTCAAAATTATTAGTATGTAAGAATGTTTGTTTCGTGATTTTCTGTTAATGTTGTCGTACAAAATTTTATATTAATTTTTACATGTTTTATGAATACACGATTCGGTGTTTAAGTGTAACAAATTTTCACAAACTATCACACCAATTTATAATAATAATCCACATTTTTATAAAAAAACTAATCTTATAATTAGTCAATGTATGCGATGTATGAACCTGTCACAATCCTTTAATTTTTATATCGGCACTTGCAGAGGTAGACATAGAATAGACACATAGATTAGTGCTTGATACATTTTTCTATATTATTTATATAGTTTATACTCGCCGCTGTATATTAGTGCACAGTGCACTTTATTTGTTCCATACACACAAAAATCGTTTACCATATTTAAACACAATGGTATTGTTATGACGAGTATGTCTTGTTATTTGAAAAAAAAATCGGATACCTACTTTTAATATTAATTGGCAATTAGTAATTATGTGACAAAATTTAAACAAAGGACTTCGATTTTCAGAAGGATAGTATGAACTACATTAAAGGTAGAAAGGTGAGATATATTTACATACTCCGCATAATAATCGTATGCGCAGTATAATACACAATTTATTGTCTTTTTATTTTTACAAACGTGTGTTTGAGTGACTTAAATGTGTACATAAGAGTGTTTGTGTTACTGTATTCAACTTTTTTTTGTCAGCTTTATTAAAACTATCTTATTTTCATTCTACACGTTTGCTTATTGTCAGCACTACATAACAACGCAGACTCACAATCAGACAACTATACATTAAAGTTATATCTTGACATACCTATTTTACATAAATGATGTATACATAATTTCACTATTGATACTGTGAAATGAAGATCATTACTTTCAGATTATTCATCACAAAGTCTTCACAGACGCAAGATATTTCACCGACTTGGCAACACTGAGACTTGAATATCTACGCTTTTCTCGTAAAAGTCTATCAAAACGTGTTCTTCATGATATATAAATAATTACTGCTCGCGCTTAGCAATAAACAAAATCAATGCGCTTGATTCGCTAAAGTCAATGTATTTTTTAAAAATCTTTATGAATGCTTAAAATTTAGAGAAAGTCGTTTTTACAAAACTTATTTATATAATCTAAAAATTATTTGAATGATACATTGTTCGATTAATTCTGTAATCTTGAAACTTCTCTGTATAATAGTATAATAGCGGATTGGAAAATTGTTCAAATGATAGTTGATTCTCAGAAATTCTGTTAATAAAATTTGTAGGTAGTAATTTGATGAAGACGTTTTGCTACGAAATTTTTTATAACAATTTCATTTATTAAAGATTAAATGAAAAACAACTACAGTATAGTTTGTAGACGTAGTGAGTGCTAGACTTTAATCTGTAATTGTTTTTAGTTGATAATTTCAAGCAAAACGTCAAAGCTTAAACTCCTCTGGATTCTATGAAAGCTTACATTCTAATCGAACCAGTCTCCTTTCGTTGATAGTTAATATCCAAGAATATATATTTAAAATATTTATTGTTAAATCTTCTTGCATTAGGCTACCAATAACGTAAATATAGTTGCATTTCAAGAGAAAAAATATTTAAAATTGTCTATTAGATAGTATCAATCTCTTGGAGTGAAACGTGGCTCATGTTAAAAATCGCTATTTGTGTTAATACTTGTTTATATAACCATAATGTTGGACCGTGTGTTCGATAAGCGGTTCTCGCAGGCTTTTACTTTGGGTTTTGGGAATATACTTTTTGTTCATATTGCGCCTATTCGCATATTTTTTACTGCTCGAAATAAATGTTGAATCTTTATCTGCCTCTTACTGTGTCGCTAATAATTTGCTGTAATGTTCAGCAATCCAATTATATCAGCGCAATCTTGATTTCGCGCTTGAACGCACGGTCCTTCCATATTATTTAGTACAATATATATATATATAATATATACCACAGTACCCACCTCGAATTTGAAAGCATACATTTGATGGTGCATTAAATTGGATTAGTTAATGATGACCAAGTAGTCGCTGCCCCGAAAAATTTTGTTCAACCAATAACGTATAGTAGCTCAATTGTTCAATCCAAATGTTCCAATGACATTATTTCTTGGTCGCAGTGTCTTAGTCCATATACATATACAAACATTCCATATAGGCCTAAGGCCAGTAGATAATTTATAAAAATAAAAATAGAACGTTCTACCTAGCAAGTTGTTGTCCACATAAAAATCATAGAAAAGACAAATCTGTGGACAGTCCTTATGATAAAAATAAAAAAAAATAGAGAGAAAAATTAATAAAAAAAAAGGGATACAGAGCTTTTGATAGCTTCGACCGGGCAAGAGCACGGCCCCCTAAAAAGCGTCGCGTCGGGTCTCGCTCGGAAGTGGGCGAGGTCGGCGCGTACGGCTCGGGCCGTCTCGTTTGCGCGCGCGAAGCCCAGCTCTTTTGCCAAGCCCGTGCAACAACATCTGTTTGTGTTTAAGTGCAATTTTCTCTGTCCCCTGCAGGAGAACTTCATCAACGTCGGCTTCCTCAGGCTCTTTCGTGCGGCCAGGCTGATCAAGCTGCTCAGACAGGGTTACACCATACGGATATTACTTTGGACGTTCGTTCAATCATTTAAGGTACGATTGTCTGACTCATTCTTTTACGCTGCTGTGTATGTAATTCTTGTGAGACGTTATACTCGATTGAGCTGATTAACACGAATTTCGACGATCCTTCATTCCAGGCTCTGCCTTACGTATGTTTACTCATAGCGATGCTCTTCTTCATTTACGCAATCATCGGCATGCAGGTAAGAGTCGTAGGCCACATCGGCTAGAAACAATCATTTAAAATTTACTAAAAAAATAAGTCATCTCGAAATCATGATAATCATGATAATCATTCATCCTACTGATCGGATGGGAATACTGTACACAAAGGATAGTCACAAATGTATAGTGGGACGCACTATATGTACGTGTGTCCCCGAAAAAGTATATATAAAAACGGTGAATCGAGAGAAAGAGAGATTTTTGCAAGTTTCCAGTGCCGCACGTACTGTAACGAACACAATAAGTCATCTGAAAACTATATCTTTAACCATCAGGTCTTTGGAAATCTGGCGAACGATCCGACGACGGCTATCGAATCACACAACAACTTTCAGTCCTTTTTTGGTGGTCTTATGTTGCTCTTTCGGTGAGTCGAGCAGCTGAACCATATTGTGCCCGTACTACTTGTAGGGCCAAAATTTTTCTCGCTAAATGAACTTGAAACATAGAAGAGCGCTTTTTAATCTTTTTATTACTACATACTTATATCGCCCACTCGTTTTTTCTCGTAATTCTGCTTCATAGTCATTACAACTTTTTTATTATACTTTCTTAATTTTATTTATTTATTCTTTTCTTTTCACAAACAATATTCCTACATTTTTTATGCCCTTTTTTAGCCGACTTACTTTTTTTTTAGCAACAGTGACTGATACATAGGCAATACTTTTATTCTTACATTACATATATTATTATTATATTAAGTAATCTTAGAAGGCTAATGGAAAGACAGTACTTTTGAGTGACAAGGGCGATTTTAATCATTCTTGATTATATACTTAGTAATTTTTTGGTAAACAAAGAACGTATGATAACACTAGTCATAGCTTGTGAGTGTAGACTTAGAAGTAAGCTGCTCGACGAATTTTAGGTAATTTTATATTGAACTTTTTTACTACTATTATTGATCATATTATATCCCCAGACCATTACGTTACGTAATACTAGTTTTATACTTTCTTTTCTGTTCATGATAGTCGTAGAGACAGAGTTTTTTCTTTTATTATTTCATTAATAACCAAGTACAGCATTTAGTGCTAATAATCACACACCATCACACACAGATACACACACCGCTAGTTGGCATAAATACAAACAGACACTAGTAATTGGCCCAGCAAAAGAGAGAGCACGCGATCGATCTAGAGAAAAAAAAATAGAACGATGACGAAAATATAAAAAAAGATACCATCCGATTAATAATAATAATAATAATAAAAATGATAATAATAAGAGATCAAATTCGAAACGCATTTTTAATCGATCATCCTACTCATTCTAATGGTGCTTTCGCTCTGTTTTCGCTGCGGCCATCTGCTTACCTTCCCTCAGGTGTTCGGTAACATCGCCTTGGTGGAGAAAAACTCGATCAACAAGCACAATAATTTTCAGAGTTTCATTCAAGGTCTGATGTTACTATTTCGGTAAGTGCTGCCTCCTCAAGACTTGACGTGCACGAAAGCTACGGAAAATTTTCGCGCTCGCGTGTGTATATTCACTCATACTTACCTATAATATTATAATTGTGTAAGCCACGATTTTTGTGGGTTCAATATATATACTTGTGTAAATTATTATTCCAAACTTCGACAATCGTCTCAACATCGATTATCAATATATCAAAAGCTATTTAGTTTTCCTGCACACGTCGACACACGTAGAGTATTAATTAGATATTATGCAAGCCATGGAAGCGTCAACTGCTTTTCAGAACACTCACACTACACTAGACACTTTTTATTTTATTCGTAATAAATGATGCTGATTAATGACAATCTTAATGAGCCATTTTAACTCCTAAAAATGGTTCAAGTTTTGAAATGAAATTTGATTAACTTGTAATTAAACTTCTTTGAAAGATATCTTCACTCAAATAAATCTTGATCATCATTTGTTAGACACACCGACAATGAAAGAGCGTAAATGCATGAATTGGGTCGAGCTTCTAGAGCTAGATCTGCACGTCGACAGTTTCATGGCTTGCCTGATTGAATCACTGCACGGCTTTCTAGATACCCCCGTACTCCGAGGTCTCTATAAAAGTTGTTTTTTTTTCATTTCTTAGTAACTGACATGGTAAATATCTTTTATATGAAACCTTTGTATAAGTAGCGTTCTATATGATAAAGTAGCTCAAAATATATTTACTCGTTGCTCAAGTAACGAGGACTGCTTATTGTTATAACTATAATGCTATAAAAGTACAAAAAAAGAGAGAGAGGAGAAAAAAGAGACAAAGAGCAGAGTGGTAAAGCAAGGTGTGAGCGATGAGATGAGCCGAGCTAATGCAGCCACCGTGTGTTCTTTCTTTTCTGCTCACCCACTGAAGATGCGCGACGGGCGAGGCGTGGCCGAACATCATGCTGGCCTGCATAGCGGACCAGCCGTGCGACCCGCGCTCCAAGGAGCAGGACAACAAATGCGGCTCGAACCTCGCCTACGCTTACTTCGTCAGCTTCATCTTCTTCTGCTCATTTCTCATGCTCAATCTCTTCGTCGCCGTCATCATGGACAACTTCGATTACCTGACGCGCGACTCGTCGATTCTCGGCGCCCATCATCTCGACGAATTCGTCAGGATATGGGCCGAATACGATCCCAACGCCACGGGTAAGATCCACTACACCGAGATGTACGACATGCTGAAGAACATGGATCCGCCGCTGGGCTTCGGTAACAAGTGTCCGAATAGGCTGGCCTATAAGAAACTGATAAGAATGAACATGCCTGTCGACGTGGACGGGAAGGTCAACTTTACCACGACGTTGTTCGCGCTTATCAGGGAAAATCTCAGCATAAAGATGAGAAACGGTGAGTTGGAGTGTATAGTATTCAGTCGTCTGACCAATCACTGGCTTGCGCTACTGGATGTGGAGCGGTGTTCTGCTCTAGTGTTTTCATTTTGTTTTCATACTTATATGAGTATAAGCATTGGATGAATGAAATCATGCACTGTTACATAATTTTTTGAAATCCCTACTGAATAATCCTTTTGACAGCGGACGAAATGGATCAAGCCGACGAAGAACTGAGGGATACCATCAGAAACATTTGGCCTCTCCAGGCTAAGAAAATGTTAGATCTCTTGGTACCTAGAGTAGAAGGTAATAGTTCAAGTTCTAAATTATTCTTCTCCTCCAACCTTCGCACACTAAAATTCTTTGTTGATAATTTTTCAGACGTGAAAAAGGAGAAGCTTACGGTGGGTAAGATTTACGCCGGACTGCTGATCCTTGAAAGTTGGAAGGCCACGAGGTTTGGCCAAAAGGAGTCGACACAGGTGAGTTTTCGGAACCTTGTCTATCTAGATCTATACTTATACACGCGATGATAATGCCCCCTTGACTATATAAATTAATGTTATTGCAAAGCATAATGTTTTCAATGACCGTTGAAGATGGCTCTCTAATTTTTCAATTTTGACCCTTTGATAATTTAGTACGTCCTCAATCATTTAAAGACATCGTTCATAGTTCAGAGTCACACCGGTAGCCTCTAATAGAAAGGGAATAAATTTGAAAATTAGAGAGAACGAGATCATGATGAAAGTTACATGTCCGAATGAGTGTTTGTCGTTGGCTTCTTCGTCGTAGGAGTTGACGGCCAGTGTGTGAAGATTGTGAATTTCGTTTAGCATATCCAGGTGTTAAACAGCAGCTTTTAGATAACTGTTTTTAATTTTTTGTATAATTTTTATTTCTTTTACCTGGTCTCCATTTCTAAATTCACATTCATGATATATCCTAAATTGCATATTTGTTTGACTATAATTATAGTCTGATCATAATCTAATATAGTTATAGAAAAAAAAAACCAATTCATTTTTGCAAAATGGAGACCGTACGAACTTTTCTGTGCCAGTAGTGCTAATAATTCTTGTGAAAGTGTACCCGATCCAAATAATTATTTGAAAGAGATATATATTAGTTTGGTCGACATCGTCATTTCATCAAGCCTCTCTCACAGTCATTTGTGATTGTCCCTCAGAACATTTGTATCTCGTTTTTTAATATATCACTGAACGTAAAAGTGATGAAGTGACGAAATATCGGCTGTCCCTTTAATCGGTGATCAAGCATTTGTGGATATTACGATTATTAAGATTCGAGTTAGTCGAATTCTTTATATTGTAGAAAATAATTGATGTTATTTAACCCAAAATAAGTGATATCCGTTTTCAACATATAGTTTTAGTTTTTCGGTTACTACATAATAGATGTTAGAAAATAATTTACAAAGATTACCATAGACATATATATGATCGATAGATGACCTACTTAATATTTATGAATCTACATAGTTTTCGGTAAACGTAGCTAAATTTTTTATATTTCTCAAAATAATAAGTAAAAAGCGAAATGCCAATATAGAACCTATATATCTAAATCTTAGTAATTTTTAGTCGATAACGAAAGAATGCAATACATAACGAAATAGATGAATTATGAAATACTATACTTTTCCCAATTTTAGAGAACTAATATAAGTTTAGATAATTTAGATAAATATCTGAGTATAAACAATAAGTTTATTAGTAGGCACTTATAGAAGACTGAGTGTTGAGTGGTATTTTTGATTGACTTTCATCTGTAACGAAGTACGATATAATCTGATTAAAGTATACAGAGAAAATTAACTCGGCATCGCCGGGTCTTTAGATAAATTAGAGTGATTTGATACTATTATAACTAGGTGTTAGATGATTTATTTGACGAGCACTATTACTGGTTATTGTACTGATTATCTCTGAAGAAAAAAAAAGAAAAACTATACCCTTAACAACAGGTTTAAGAACGAAGCTCTCAATCATCTGTTTATGATTTTTCTTTGTTTTACAGAACGATAACGATCTTATCGATAACGATAATGCCGGGCAAAATGCTGCGGCCACGGCGGTAGTACTTACTCTTTTCTCTTATCTTAATTCTTTTTCAACACTATTATTATTTTTCTTTTACTCGCCGTACTATTTTTGTTTGAGCATTTATGCATTCCTCATTCATCGTTCACCTCATCATTATATATGCTTCGAAGACTTGTTTTTCTCTCTTCTATTTTTACTATGTATAATTATTCTTATTATTACTGATTATTCAAACTATATTTTTATTCCTTTTTTATTATTATTATCATCTGAATTTTTATATTTTGAGAAGAACTCGTCTTTCTTTACTGCATTTATATACATTTGTTTGTTTGAACTTGCATTAATTTATACGTTTACGTTTAATGTTAATATTATAGTTTATATGTCCAAATTTATGTTCCTTAATTATACTTATACTGTGTTAATATAATTTAGTTATCAGTTACACCTATTTTGCAAAATATTAGTCCTTTAGTTTGGCATTGAACATCATAAACCTTACCTATTTCTTTCTTAAACATTGAGAGCAGCGCAGTTTTCGATGCATCACAACAAAGGAACAATGTATTGCAGTTCCGATTTCAACATCGATTACTGCGCTTTCTTTTAGTACGTTATCACTATCACCACACGAGCATTTTTTCTCAAGTCTTCTCTATACAGAAACACTATAGCTGAACAAAATAGTACAACTTTATAGAAAATAGAATGCCTATACTGAAATAATAGCAGCTTAGAATTATTAGTGCCTTACAAACAGAAAACAAAATAAAAACAGGTCCTGTTTTTCAAAGCACGCACGATCAATTATTATTATTATATTATAGATGATAAATAGTTTAGTAGTCGTTCCATCTCGGTATATCGCAACAACGGTCAAAACATTTTGAACATTAAATATGTATTTTTTTAAATAATGAACGTTTCCATACTGCTGTAAACAATTTGGATTGTTACGAGATATGAGGAGATTGGAACTTTAGGCTTGCAAAGAATGCTTCGAACGACAACATTATACTTCATAAGCAGTTGTATATCGAGGCGTATTTTGGAAAGCAATATTTTATACCTATACTTTATAAACCCTAAATATACATATACCCCGTTAAATAAATTGAAAGCGCAAATACTGGTCGCGGAGTGATTTACCGATTACCGTGCAAGTATTTGCGCGTCGGCTCGTTCTCGTCAACGTTCTATAGAGTAATTACATATTGTGATGTAAGTAAAGAACCTGCGCTTGAACTCTGATGTCTACATGAGTATAAGTAACGAAAAACAGCAGCCTCTTTATTACTTTACGCTCCTATTAGAAATGTAAATTAAAATCGTTGACGACTCTAGTACTTATTGATAACTAGCTCGCCTTTTGCCTCGACAACAACATTTCTCTTCATAATAACTTATACGTATCTAACTTTTTTCTTTTCTTCGTAGGCACGACACTCGAGTGTGTGTTTATATATTATCATATATATATATTATCGATCGCTTAGTTAATCACAGAATTAGTCGGTCTTAGATCGAAGCTAGAGTAATTACGCATTTTATCTCTTTTTTATATTAATTATACATTGATCTCTTTTTCTTGTAACTGTCTAGTTGACTTGTCAGACACTGTTTTTCTTATACTCACGATAGCATAGTAAAATTTGATACTCTTGTGTAGTCTTAGCCGAGTCTTTTTCGCACAACCAATTTCGCTCGAGGAATTTTATTGATGTATAAAAAACCAAATGTAAGTATAGAAACATAGGACAGCCATTGAAGTTCAATGACTCTGCACACAAAAATTCCTCTGGCTTGATGATCACTGTGTTGTCGATTGAGACTCGCTACAAAAACATATCTTTAGAGAAATACTTATACTCTTCAATTTTTACTTAAGCATCTTGTAGAATAGCTTTAAAATTATAAACCTAGCATATTTATATAATAATGAACGTAGAACCTTTTCTCTTCTGCTTAAATTGGTCTTGAAGCGTGTTTTAGATCGTATTTCTGTCTTTACCCCCCAGTGACTAATACCTTTATACCGATTACTTTTTTTTTTTAAACTAAAACATCGACATATTTCCGAAGGCAATAAGAAAAGTCGAATTTTCCTATTGTCGATGGAGAGCGCGATTAATTCCTCAAATATTACTCAGGCATGCTTGTAATGATTTGAATACCAAACTCCGTATAATAATGATTATTTTATTGTATAGGTTGTAAAGGTAAAGAATTTGTCTGTGTGGCTACGTTTTGACCCATAAATCCCTAAGAACTACTTATTGGCTTGAAAATCCTCGTCCGTTAAATTCACGTTATCACATATAACCGCAAACGTTCATTGGCGATGAATTTTTTTATACTTTGTCTGTTTTCCATCGTCTTCAAAATTCATCGTCGATTAGTTTGCTTTGCATGCTTTATTATATAATAATAACAAATAAAACAAGGTATATTGCAGAACTTTTCAATGTCCCGTAATATACTGACATTTATTCCAAATGTAATTAACTGTTGACACCATCACGTATGCCATAAAAGCAGCATCCAAACTTAAAGTGTACGCTATTCAACAAACATATACAGGCTTTAAATGACAATGAGAAATATAAATCTTTTGAAATAAAAGCAATCATCTATAATTTAAAAGAAACTTCAATTAAATAACGAACACTATAAAAATTTTCAATTTACAATCATGACCGAGAGATCGTTGCTGATATGTCACTTCACAGTCAATTTAGTTTACAGTTATCGTTCCTCAAGCAGCACAGATCTCGAAAGACACATAATTGATGAAAAAAAAAAATCACTTAAATTAATATAACTGTCCAATCATGCATGACCAACTTTTTTAATCTTCTCATAATAAAAAGACACTCTGCACTAATCCACCACGACACTTTTTTCTGGCATGGTTTTTTAAGCATTTTTCTAATAATCAACAAAAGATCTTAGTAAATTACATTTTTCTGCTCTCGTGCTCCTTTTTTGTCTCTTGGTGTTTACATGCATTTTCTTATCAAAAAAAGAAAACCTCTGTCTCAAAATATTCGCGAAAGCAACACCCGAAGGAGACTACAGAGAGTAGAAAAAAGCAAATGTCTATATTAAACGCAGCGGAAAACAGTGCGAGAGAAGATTCGTGTCGGAGGAAAAGCCTGTATGTGCCTGTGTACATACCGCGTAACTAAAAGAAAAAGTACAGTGGATTCTGCACCGGCAAAATTAAAAAAAAAAATTAAAAAAAGATGGTTATAAATTGAATATTGTGATGAGAGAGTGAAAGAGAGAGATCTAAAAGACGAGATTTGGAGAGTCTGACCGAACGGGTGTTGTTTCGCTTCCACTCACGATACAGCGCTCGGCCTTCTTGGAAGCATTGATGGACGCGGCCGCGGTGAATCATGCGGGGAATAATCACCATCCGAGCAGTCGGACCAACAGCCTGGAACCACCAGGCGCTGCCGACCACAAGGAACATCATCATCTGCCCAGAGGCTCGCACGGCGACGAGGAAGGTTCCCTCGGGATATTCGCGGCCGCCGAGCAAAGACGTCAGCGTAGCATCAGGTACGCCTGACTATTGACTCTTAATCTTTTGATTCTACCTTACCGACACTGATGAGCGTAGTTCAAACGTGTGGTGTCGGTAATGCAGGTTCGTCAAAAGCATAGGCGCTTCACAAACCGAAGATGAAGTACATACTGACGCAACGATCGTTGCTGTGCTTGCTCGGTTTCAGGAACAAAAAGGTGAACTGGAAGGTGTCTCAGCAGTACGATAAACTAGGGAGCAACGGAGAGAGTAGCCAGGGAGGGGTTGGGCCTCACGGGTCGGGGTTTCACGGTTCGGCAATCATTAGTAACGGCGATGAGCGCCTCAGCCCAGATCTAGAGCCATTGCTGACGGAGCCCTCCCGACCGGCACGTCGGGAGTACGCCCAGTATTGTCATCATCATCTCTATCACCGACTCAGAAACCGAAACCGTTACCGAAATCAATACTACTACGACAGCTACGACAGCTACAACAACAACAACAACAACAACACCTACTACGACAATAATAATCAATACTATGATCAGTACTACTACGATCAATCGTACCGCCATCGACCGCATCGCCATGATTATCATCATCATGATCATCATCATCATCACCATCGACCATCCTCGTACCACCACCACCACCATCATCGTCACCACGCCAACACCTACGCACCTCGATCCTCGATCCGTTACCGCAAGGTGTCAATGCTCGGTTCTTCTCAAATCCAATTATACAATAAATTATCTTATTTTTATTATTTTTATTTTATTTATACAGGCATTTGTTTCTTTTTTCAAAGTCGAGCTGATTTCAGTTCTTTTATTTTATTCTTTTTTGTTACTTACTCACTTATTCACTTCATTGCTTTTGTTTTTATAATAGTAAGATTCGTGATATTTTTTAATTTGTATAACAATATATTTTTCAAGCCCTGTCGAGATTGGATCTTTGCCGGTATTGCGCGATTTTAACGTAGACACGAGGCGTGTTTTAGTTATTGCGTTTAAGTGTTAGTGAACCCCATTGATATAGAGTAACCAGTTGTATTTTCTACTATTTACTATATACTTACATTTTAAAGTTCGTTTGTGTTGATGATCGCAGATACTGTATGATACAATTGATATTCGATTTCTTATAGAGAAATCTCTACCTCACTATTTATACATATATAATAACATATATATTAGATTACATTCAATGTTTACACGACCATCGCGACCTCTTCATCCCCGTTAGCATACAACATTTAGATATTTATATACGAAAGATTAGTCTTTTTCTCGTTTTTACATGATATATAATATAATATACAATCAATTACCAACATTTTCCCAAGTAGTTTAGTGAATCTCCACTCATCAGTCCATCAACCCTCTCCAACTCATCATAGATGACATTTTACTAGAAAATGACGAATTAGAATATCTGATATATACCGTAATTACATTTATATTATACACTAACAGCGACTTTAGAGAGTCCCACCCTTCCCTAGCTGCTTTCAACATCCAGGAAAACAACTAGATTAACGTATCTGAATAATGTTGTATAACCATCTGTGTACGTGTGTAATGTGCATAACCAGAATAACAATTATGATAATATACGTGAATGTGAACCGCGCGGCAATGAGAGAAGCACGAACGATGTAATAAAAATCGCTAATCCGGTGTGTCGCGGCTTGTAAAAAGTCACCGGTAAGTACACACGCATAATAGATCGCTCCGCCTCTACTCTGGAAGATGTCATCAGTCTCAAGTCTCGTACACATATAAAAATACGCATACAACGATCGCACCAGGATAGCGAAATACTAAGAGAACTAATAATATAGAAGATGAGATGTAGACATTTTTTTTTTTCAAAATCGCATGAGCATGTTTTTTTTCTATTAAACTCACTTGAGCATGATCGACTATATGCCGATTTTTCCATATACCTTTTTTGCAAGCTATGATACTTTTTTTCAAATCTCGCTTCACTCGAAGCAGTTTCACTTAGCAAACTTACGTCTAATAGATCACGACTCCACGTCCTTTTTAAACTGTGTTTCTGTTTTCAAGACTTTTTCACTTCTTCTTTAAAAAAAAATCTAGTTCAATTTAGACAAAGCTATATACACATGTACGTAGCATTTTTTTCTCTAATATTAAAGTAGGTGTGGAGAAATCTTTAAAAAGGACCCACACAATAAATTATAGTAGAGAACGTAATTCCATTAGAGCGCAAGTAGTGACAACACGCTGAGTGGAGCTTGCACATGCAACAGAAAAAAAAAACTACGAAAAGCTTCCGGTCGAATCTCTACAGCAGAGTATCTAGCGATTCGCTCGGACAGCTGATCCATCGACAGAGGCAAAAGGCGCCGATACGCCGATTATTAGACAAAATTAGCTGTATATATCGCGTTTCCGCTGATTGACGCATCGCACAACAATGATGCGCAGGTACAGCTGATGATTTAAAAAAAAAAAAAAAAAAATCGTTGTTCTCGAACCCGACGTTGATTTATTTGACGCCGAGATCGGCACACGAAGCCAAGATTCTATATATTAAAAGTATATTATTATCACGGCTATAATATATTTTTTCCTTGAGCTCGACTCGATCTCGTCTTGTATCTCTATACTTTATATATTTTTTCTACACACTTATATATAGATATATATACATATAAGTAATTAAGGACATTATACTATATCCAAGCGCGATTCAAGCCTCGAGCCTAGCCCATACTCACGGCCGACTTTTTTTCTCTCTTTTTCCTCCCCGTCATCCAACACACGAAATCCCGTCTCTAGATGGACCTGCAAGACGTCGTCATCAGCGACTCGAGAGCCGGCAGTCTCGAGAGCCTCACCCACGCGGAACGACTTCATCCTCATCACACAGCGACGCATCCGGCGAGACACTCCCGATCGCCGAGTTTAAGGTACAGCCTAATGTCAGCCGATCGCCATGTGTCTTTGCAATTGTCTACTTGTCCTTGGTGTGAATCGATTATGTATGGATTGAACATAGCCGAATTTGCCTCAGGTCGCCGTCGCCCCGACAGCACAGGTACGACCATCGCCAGCAGCAGTACCACGACGGCTTGGGTTTCAGCGACACCGTCAACAACGTCGTCGAGATTCAGAGGCACACGCATCACGGCTACCCCCGCTATACTCATTCGAGGAGGATAAGAGGTGCGTAATTCGCTGCTTCTCTCTATCTCTCTATCTCTCTCACTCTCGCTCTCTCTGTGCGTGGAAGCTCGCGAGAGAAATTGTACTATATTAACTATATACTCTTGAAAAAAAAAAAATATATATATCTCGCGCTGCAAGTAACAGTGCGTGTTTTTTTCATATACATAATCCATTGTTTTTTATAGAGTGTGATATATGTGGTGGACCCGAAGGTTATATCGATTACTTATTCATTTATTTATTATACTCTTGTTTTTCTCATAAACATACTACTTATAGAATTGATCGAAGGTTTAAGACTTGCAGCAAGAGTTGTGTAAATTCATTTGAATGTTGCTGTTAATAGATTACATACGCAATCAATGAAACAAGCTCAATGTGTCAATCGATGTAATAAGTTTTCTTCGTTCTGTTCTGTTATGCGCTACACAGACTATTACGACCACTGCGACTATTACGACGATGGTAATTCTTTTCACCAAAGCATTTTCATAACTCTTTCTTTCTTTCTCTCTCACTCTCGCTCTTTCTCTCTATCTCTCTCTATCTATCCTCTGTCTACAACTCTACACTATCTCTCTCTCTCTCTCTCTCTTTCTCTCTCTTTATCCTGCAAGAGCAGCTTTTTGCGATATCTTTTTCTCTTTTATTTATGTTTTATATAGTTTTCACATCACATGTACACACTGTGATTTACACTTGGTAACACACATACACACAGACATTTCCGTGACGCCGATATCACACACCACCATACGATCGAGCTCCCAATCTCTCTCTCTATGTCGGATTAAGCCACAGTTGTTGTTCTACATCGCATTTCTCGATACGCAGCTTTAAGAGACATGTATATATAGAGAGAGAGATTTCGAGCGGATCGACACCCGGTATTATTGTGTGTGTGTGTGTGTGTGTGTGTGTTTGTACATTCACTACACATCAGTGTGTGATTTGCATCACCATAGTCTATAGACGTATAAACTCTTGTTTTGCACGTGAGACAAGAGATTTAGAGTAGTCGGCCCTAGATCGACTCGTAAAAGATATATAATGCTTGATGGTTGTAGTACAATGTATATCTGGTCTAGTACTCACCTGGCACTTGTAGACGAGTCTGCCGTAGTCAGTTGTCTTACACATGCACAGAGGAACATATACAACGACCGAGCATCACCTTGTTCTGTAGACTATAATGCAATTTATAGAATTTCAAACGTCATCGATATTCAATCGAGCTGCGCGGTGTTGTTGTCATTGCAAGGTTATACTTTGTCGAATCGTACACACATAGGTATACTACGTAGAATAGTCGTTGCTGACACGAGAGTTGCACGTAGTTATTCATGCGTCGAGAGACAAAAGGAGAATTTCAAAAGATATATAATCCATAACACTTGTAGTCGATCGAGAAATCGATATGATGATATATTATATACAAAGACAGAATACAAGTTTTTTCAGATTGAAATTTTTTTAAGCTTTGCAAGGCAGCGTAGCATATACATCAGATGATCCATCATCTGAAAACATATTTTCTTCTATATAAGGAATGCCGCAAGACTTAGTTTTTCTTTTATCGAGGATACATTATACATAATAAACTTAGAAAACGTTTATTGCTCTGAGCGACAACTGCAAAACGCGTTCGTACAATGAAAGTCGTCTGCCGCTTCGTTTCAGAGTGATATACATTATTACATTATATAAATCGCTAGAGTAATGTGATACTATTGTATAGATTATACTTTTTACTATATATGTATACACATAACGTAATGATTTTTCTTTGTAATGCTACAAGTCTATTAAAGTACATTATTTCTATAGCTCCGATTCTCGTAAAACGCGTGCATATGAAAATTTGAGTATACAAGATTGTTCACCGGTAGAGTCGATCCAGCCTTGAATTCCATGATTTTTCTCATCAGTTATAGAGAGAAGACAAATTCAAAGCTGCAAGCCTACCACATACTATAATAAGCAAAGTAAAAAGCCTCGAAAACTAACTATTTCTGGACCACAGGTCCGTGGAGTGCCTCGACGTCTCCGGCGCGCTCGCCGTCGCCGGTGCACCGCGACCACCTGGACCACCAGCACCACCAGCACCACCGCTACGGCACGACGTCGTTGGAGCAGCGCTCGCGCTCGCCCTCGCCGATGACGGCCAGACGCGGTGGCGGGGGCATCGGTCCCGGCGGTCACCACCACTACCACCACCAGCCCCACCAGCACAGCTATCCGGTCCTGGTGACGAGGCGCACCGGGCGTCGACTGCCGCCGACGCCCAACAAACCCTCGACGCTGCAGCTCAAGGCACCGGCGAACATCAACTTTCCCAAGCTGAACGCTTCGCCGACCCACGGACCCCTGGCGGTACAGGCGGCAGCGGCTGCGGCGGC
>UCQR01087530.1:1057-16240 GCA_900474235.1 Cecidostiba semifascia | reverse complement strand
TACTTGCTCAGATTAATATATTAAATTGTTTAATAATGCGCTTTACGTGAAATATTCAGTCAAATGAGCCTACTGTGAATATGATTAATCAATGCTTGCGGTTTTAAATTGAATGATAAACTAGCACGAAGCATCGAGTTTTTATAATATGCCATTAAAAATAACGCGCACAGCGTTGATTTGTGTCCATACAAATTTCTATATTATATAGAATAAAGCTTTTCACTGGTTTCTCAGATTCAATTTATCAATTGACTTGATTCGATAGACTAACAGTATAATATTATACAAATTTAATCTTTTATAACAAAACGAACACAAAGACCTGTCCAAAGCGAAATGTTTCGTACATGACTGTACGAAAAGTGCAACCTATTTTTTTTTTTTAATATACTCAATCCTATATATATGCAACGTGTTTATTCAATCATAAAGTTACGCATCCTGCATACATTCCCGACTGAATATTCCAACAATTGTAATAAATTTGCATATAGTGAATCTTTATTGCCAGCTTCAAACGACCCGTGATATACACACTCGAGCCATCAACGCGAGTTATGCGCGTTCTCAAAAACCAAAATGTATAAAGCAATCGCGCAGTTCTCCTATCGCGAATCTGAATACCTCAATAAAAAATCTGTAATATCGTCTCGACCTCAATGTGTAGTTCAATTGTTCTACTACTAATAATACACACAGAACACATGCTATATAACAACGAATAATCGACGTTAAATAGATTTCCAGCAGATATAAGTTGCCGCAACATCATGCAGATTTTCGTACTGGAACAGGAAAGTTATAATCAGACTATTATTCTAGCTCGAAATGAGCTTAAGCTCCCGCTGTTCGAAAGCTCGACAATGACACGTGTGCATGAACGGGGAGCTTTCTGCTTTCTCTCACTTTTTATTGAATTTTCAGTCACGGTTTACAAAGTTTGATCGGGAATATTGGGTCCTAGTTAGACACGCGGCAGCAATCACCACGCGAAGCAATATATATGTAGCGTAGAGAAAGCTAGCAAATCCGCCATACACGTATATGTCGCTCTGAAACAACTTTTGTCTTCTGCCCAAATATACATATGTATATACACTATACAACACGACAGGGCAATGTGTCACGCGGGAGCATCTTTTCAATACGACATATATACTGCGCCCAGCCGTTATATAGCCGTCGAATTTCACATATGGCGAGAATCTCGTCGAAATTCCGCATTACGTTTATCTCGATCGATATCGATTGAGCTTGCACATCATCGCGCATATTATTATTATTATTGCAGATAGCCGAGCTGTAAAATTGCATACAGAGAGGACACTGCAGCCGGTACTGCGGTATATACTTAGCGCGCACATTCGAGAGAGACAGAGAATTCGTCGAAGCGTTCAATGACGCTCGTTATAAATGGGTAAAGGAGTCGGAGGTATACACACAGAGGCATCAGCAGGCTGGATTTAGGACGGGGGTGGGCTATCTCGCGCGCGCCGCCCTGTGTATATGGCCTCGCCCGTATACTCACACACACATACATACAGGGTGGAGGACAAGGGTAGGAGGGCGATGTTTGGGATTATCGCAGTAGCCTCGGAACGGCCAAGACAGAGAGCGTCGAGAGCTGTGTATAGCCCGAGGGATGGCAGGAGGCACACATAGAGATAGCGCTGGTGGGCGTCGATCGATGTATCGAGAGGGTGCGGGAAGAGCTTGCAGCGGCTGCAGCAACGCGACATGGCCGAAAAGGAGAGAGAGAGAGAGAGAGAGCGTAGTGTGCAGCGTAGCTATAGCTAACGCCTGGGAAGGAAAAGTTAGGTCGGGCGGCGCCGCGACGTCCGGCGTCGCGATGTCCCGTATAATGCCTGCGCGCAGCTTTCGCGCCGCCGTCGCCGGATTCCGCACGAGTCCGCGAGGGATTATCCCTTGCGCGCGAGCTTTGGATTTTATTCCAGTCTCTATCTCTCTCGTCCCCTCGGCCTTTTTCCTTTACATGTATAGATGTATGTAAGTATATATACTTGAGACTTTTCTCTCTCTCTCTCTCTCTCTCTCTCTCTCGTTGCAGTAGTAGCGTCGCATCGGGAATTATTATCGAGGGATGAGCTGCAAGCGCGCGTTGCAGTGACAAGAGAGGATCGCGCTGCCGAGCATAGAGCTTTGCGAATCTTCGCACGTCGGGTACGTGTGTAATGGTAGTTTACGGGCTTGCCAATCATGCACATGTCTGCGTTAGCTGTGCGAGAGAGAGAGAGGCTTTACGACCACTACATAAGCTTTCAGCTGTAAGGAGCTGATGATTATTATACCATGAAAGCGTCATTCCGAGTGCTGTTCAGCACATGTAAATCACTCGGGAGGATCGCTTAACAACTACTAATGCGCAGTGCTCTCTCTCTCTCTAATTGAGTTCGTGGGCTTTCGGAATGACGACAATATGTAGTTGCAGCAGTAGAAGAGAACGACTTTGATCGGACGTAAGTATAGCGTTGTTTTGTGTGCTCGAGTTATCAATTGGAAAGCTTTGCAACTATGCGAAGTTTCAAATCAGAGATTTTCATGAATTTTATTCTGTGACTCCGTGGCTTAACGACCTTAAGTCAGTTGTTCATGAAAATCGTTTATGATAGCACGCGTAAGTATAAGTAATACTCCTTCGTATGCCTATTTGCCGAATTTAATACAGTCACCAGTTTTTAGTACAAACTTTGCTCACGGCATAATAACTTAAGTTTCATAACAGTCATTGTTCTGCATATGCTCAATGTCTAAAATTATGGACAAAAATTTGATATTACTAGAATCGTAGTACAAGATAAGAGCTTCAATTAAAAAAAAAAATTGTTGGCAAATGATTTTAAAGACTTAATTGAATAAAATAAAAAGTTTTGTAGGAGTATTTTTACAAAACTGACTGTTACAAAGCTTTCTCTGGGAGAAAGTAAAACAGAACTTCTCACTGTGATTTGTTATGTTTTTCTTTCAATGCATACAGTATATTCGATTCATGAATAAGTTGGTGTGAATAATCCTGCTTTTGCAACTTGCACATTTTTAATAAAAAAGCGTGAAATTGCTGATCGTTAATCTGCACTTTTAATCTGCGTTTTGTTTCTGAAGATTACACTTTATAAATGTATTTATATGAATTTTTAAACACGTTTTATCCATTCAATTGCGCAGTGCAATCACGCTGTTGTAAAAGCTGAAAAAACATAAATCAAAAAGTTTTTCATGGTTTATTAACATTTTTTGGCTGAATAACTGTCAATAGCCTAAAGTATTTTCGAATGATAACAAGTGCCATGTATTGATTTTTAAACTTGAATGAGCTTGTGGATTTTATTATACTTATCAAAGAATATCAATCACATTCATTTTATTGGCAAGCCCTATAATGCTCAAGAGTTACAAAAACTTGTGAAACGTACTGCTGAATAACTACTACTCTTTATCCTTTTGCATTATTTTAAAAAGGTAAATCTTCGTTTAATAATTCGTACAAAAAATTATTAGATGAGTTAATGAAGCTACGTAGTATGCACTGTTTTGTTTTAAAATTGTAAATATAAGTTGGAATAATCCTTGATGCTGTATATTTACAATTTCACGAAGATTAAATAAAAATACTAGAAAAGCTTGGCAAACATTAAAAGATTAAAAGTTTTCATGCTGTATAGGTATATAACGTTTCAAGGCATTATTTGATTATAAATATACAAAATTAGCAAGTTTGTGAAATGATTTTTAAATTGATTTTCAAAGACGCATTAAGGTTATACCGATTGAAACGCGTTTAAACACTTTTTCAAACATTACGTTCTGTAAAGCAAAGCAAATATAGTTTCTACATATATTGGCTGAAAGATTATATTCATTTTATATGAATAATACTAAATGATCATTCACATCACCCTTCACGTATACACAAACAAGGATCATCTGTTTGAAAAAAGCATTTGAATTTCCCAAGAAAACACGTAGTTAATACATACGCATTATACAGCTCACACATATACCAAGACTTTAACGACGATTTGATCGCGTCGAAGGGGCTAAAACGATCTCGCTTATATATTATATTACACGACGAGCTCGAATCGGAAATAGAAGCGCGCGTTATAGAGCCATATTTTCCGTGACTCCACGCGAGGTATATATATATATATATACACACAAGGATTTTGTTTTGCAGACGAGAGATTCAGCTCTCGCGCGCGCTAAAAATGCAAATCGCGACAAATATCGCGTTCGCCTAATCGATGGCTCCCCCGCGGTGGCAGTGCTCCCGCGCTCTCCCGGAGAAAAAGTTTTTATTAATGTCCGCTGGAAAATGGCGGAAGTTCATTACCATTATGAAGTAAACAGCAATGAATAATAATGAATGGACTTTGGTAAAAGCAGCGTGTGCGCGCTAGGAGAGGCTTTTCCTCAAGAATCCTGCTTTTCTTAATTGCCACTTTTTCAGAAAACTCGCTTTATGTGGAGTCGGCGCCACCGCCGCCGCCGTGCGCGAGCTCGCGAGCTCTTCTATATAAGAGCAAAAAATCCCGGTAAGTGCGATTTAATGTTCGATATATAATCGTGCGCTAGAGAGTGAGAGAGAGAGAGGAGAGAGGAGACCCTTAAGCCTCGCAAGTTATTATAACTCTCCTGATTTACGAGTGATAACTTATAATGCATTTAGGTCGGATTGAAAAACTTTGCATCTCTCTCTTGCTGAGCGCTGAGCAGTCTACTTATATAGGTATAATATATAATAGGGTACTCTGTGCAGCGCGCTAACCATTTGAATTTTCGGCCTCGTTGGAGCGACCGAGAGCGCCATCTAGCGGCGATCTTCCTAAATAATTTAATCTCGAACGTGCAGGGAACGGGAAGATTCAATATTGAACATTAGAAAGTAGTTTAGAAAGTTTCGTGTATACCTTTGATTAAATTGTGTGCTGTTTCCTATATCCTCGCTAAAGCAAATTCCGCGCGCGCGCGAGCGCGGGTATTTTAAATTCCATTAAAAATTTGCCGCAACTGTTTGTTTGACCTGCGCAGCGCACCGTTCCAATTGAAAACAGATTCCGCGAGTTCATCGACACGCGGTTTTTTAGCGCGTCCCTCGTTTGACGTATATAGAGAGAAAGAGCCTAGATTGATGTGTTTTTATGGTTCCCGAGTGATTGGCTCTATCTGCATCTATACGTGTGAAAAAAAACTTCTATCGCGAACCGATTGTCATAGTCTTTTTCCGCAGCTAAAAAAAAACGTATATAAAAGAGTAAAAGCTCGTTACTGTGTATACACACTTCTCGAAAGAGAGAAAAGGACAATATAAAAGAAGAGCAAGCTGCGGAGCGCACAAACGAATGAACATAATTTAGGAAAGCATGAAAGGACCTCTCCAAGCCGGATGCTGATTTTATGGACAATCAAGTTTACCCGCCGAGCGCGCATCATCTGCATGCGAAATCCGAGAGCGTTCACTGCTGCTGCAAGCAACGGGAAATACAAAAACAAACCTCCAGCAGCGGTTCGAGCTCGAGCTTTTTACGAGCTCCATAAATTTCAGGCATGTGTGCGCGCGCCCGCTCCCGCGTCGTCTGTTTAGAGACCGTGAAATTCCTTGCGCGCGATTTCGCTGCTGCTGCTGTCTCTCTAGGGGGACTATAGGTTAGGCTGCGCGCCTCAAGGATGATCTTCCACGACTCCTCGGGCTGACCGCGCGGTTGCCGTAGCGCAGGCGCGCCGTCTGTATAGTAAAGGGGGTATACGAACGTGTATAGTATATGTACTATATAGAGCTTATGTAACGGACACGTGACGCAGACGCGGTTTTAAAGGGATGGCTCGTCTGCTACCGGGCCCCCCACCGCTGGGTTTCGGTCCTTTAAATCGTACAGTCTGTGGCAAGATTTCAAATCCGACGCTTTAGTTTTTCTTCAATCGAATGTTGTGTTCGATTCGAATTCAAATTCAAATTTGAATTTTAGAACGCACAGCGTACGTACATGCTCGTTATCTGCAAATATAGTAGTTTCCAGGTCGATCACCATGCAGTAGCGAATGAATAAGCCTGCGTTCGAAAATAAATGAGCCATCAGAGACAGATAAATCAAGCTTGCTCACGCCGGCCCCGACTGAATAAGGAAACATGCGCACGCGGAGATAATTATTTCCAATCCCCGAGCAAACAAGCCATGATTACGAATCGCGCATTCTCGCAGTGTAAGTATATGCCTCGAAAACAAACACACAAGCATTTAAAATGTATTGAAGCGCCGTTCTATTGATTCTCCAAACGGTTACTCATTTCAACGCTGTATACTGGTAAACTAAACACACGATGCATCAGCAGATATAGGGGGCCCGCAGATAGTCAGCTACGGCCCTGGGGCGCTGCGCGCACTGCAACGCCGTGAGCTCTTTCTCCGCGCATTGCGTGCGCCATCAGCCAGCAGAAGACGCCATTGTAGAGCACGGCCTTGCCGCCGTGTGTGTGTCCCGTGATTATTGTACTGTAAAACCGCGCGTGCTCTATCCTCTCTCTCTTGTTCGCGAGAGAGAAGAATTCAAGTATCAATCAGAAATAACAGCCCAGGTAGACAGGCAGTAAGATTCTCTCGCCTGTGTGATAAGATAATACTTTGGAGCAAAGGAGGAGGAGGCGCGTGACACGAGCGTCTATCTCTTCCGATTATACTGGCACATCAGCAGTAGCAGCAGCAGCAGTGTTGGGTTAATTTCTTGCCGCCGCTCCGAGCGCGCTCTTTCTGCGTCAGACACACACTCACTCACACACACACACTCTATAATATACTCCATTGTGTCTGGCCGTACTGCTGCATGTGTCTGTGCGTCGTGGTGTCCACAGCATCGAGTTTTTTTTCACGCGATCATCAGTAGTAGCAGCAGCTGACTGTACAGTATACACACATACGCAGTACTCCGTGTGCAGCTGGAGAGAGAGAGACAGCCATCGGCAGTACAGAAGATTGAGGTTAGAAAGGGGCAGGTCCATTCGAAATCACGCTAGTATAGCATCACCGCGTGTGTGTCTCTGTGTGCTGATCATCATCAGCTCAAGCTCAGCTCTGTTAGTTAACATAGTTCCTCGAGGGAGAGAGAAAGACACGGGTCTTCTTCAGGAGCGAGGCGCGGCCGCGGATAACCTGAGCACGACGACGAGAGCCCAGTCATCATCGGCTGCAGCGAGATGGAGAGCCAGGCTGCCTTCGTGATGCTCGGCCTGCTATTATTAGCCAGCAACCTCGTCGAGGTCCATTCTGCAGGTGAGTCGACTCTCGAGCGCTCGCGTTCGTCATATACTTACATACTACTTAATACTTATACACTCACTCTTGAGAGCGTTTGGATTTTCAAGCCAGCAACGAGGAAAGCCCGTTTCTTCTCATTTTGTACTTGCTCACTTATTACCTATACTCGCGAAACGATGTGTATACGTATGTATGAGTGTGTGCGCGCACTGGTATGGATTTTTTCCAAGGTCTTGTGTGTTCCACTATAGCTTTGACACTGTGTCCTTATCTCTCAAGTGCGAGGTATATATTCGACTGAAATTTTCTGGACGATGCATCATCGACTCGGCTGTTGTTATGGCCAAACAACGCAGTGTGTTTTAATTGTTTCTCTGGGTTATGTAAAGCCTGGATTCCGCGACTCTCTCGAGCCAGTATCTGTTTTTGACATTCCTCGGCGAGTTTTTTTTTTCATAATATTCAATTAAGTTAATCCTGTTCTCGTCATCGGGTTTTTTTTTCTCTCGAGATGCGAACGCGAGATACACATATTTATCATACGTCGTTTTTTGTTCGCTATCTTATCTGCTGGAAATCAGCGATTGTATATACACCCACACCGCTTCTATACACACATACTCCTGTATATACTTATTATCGTCATCTCCGCCAAAGTCTCTCGCTGATAATGAAAAATTCCTCCAGTGTATAAAACACTCGAGAGACATAGCTATAAAAAAAAGGTCGAAAGATGGAGGAGCGGCCGCGAGCAATCGATGTCGTGAGCTGCGCTCTTATTCCTCGGTCTGCATGTGTGTATGTATATGTATCCTATAACGCATATATACAACCAAAGACTCGTGTCCTTGACAGAGAGGTGTATTTTAGGGAACCGAAAGGGAGTGTGAGACTCTGCGTTAATTGTGCGTGTGCATGTGTGCGTATGAGAGTGGCTTCTTCTCGGCAGACGCGAATAAAATTTCAATGATTCGCATGTATGTATAAAGAAGAGAGACGGTAGACAGTTTCGTTCGTTGATACGCGCATGCGTCGGTATATATAAGCACATTATATGGCTGGCCAACCTCACGGCGCTCGAAATTGTTGTTCGACTTGTTTTCAGAATATACTTGATTCGTTATACGAGTAACGAGTTGAGTGTTTTTTTTTTCATTCTCTTATCAACTCCATATCACGTCAGTTTTTTTCCGACAGAGTTGGATACTGTAGAGGGGCTGTCTTTCTATTTCGAAGTTCGTTATTCGCCTAGTGTTTTTTACTGGCTCAAGTCCCTATGTGCTGTTCTTCACTATACGCTCTTTCGAGCTTTCCGAAAATATTCCCACCGTTGAACTCGTCTGTGAGTTGATTCTTCGAATATTTTCTCAACGGGTTTCAGATGTATACACACACACGCATATAACTCCTATACGATCGATTCAAAGCAATTAACGGAGTATTTTTAGTCATCTAATCAAGCTTAATGGAACGCGCCTTTGAGAGATAAATTTTCCATATCGTAACACAATAGACACGACTTTACAGTAATTGCAGCAATGCACGGTAAAAAATTAAACCTCTACTTATATATACCACACACATTAACTGTAAAAACGTCGTCGGAGCTTTTTCATCCGGAATTCCCGTACATCGTCAGACAGTATAGCGCGTATAATACAAGCTTGTCGCGTACACGTGTGTCTGATCTTCCGAGCGAGTCATTCAGTTGCGAACAGTCTACTCTATATATCGATTCCTTACATACCACACACAAACTCTACTGAACCAACGTCTTTTCCGCTCTCACTCGCAAAAGATCTTCGAGCTTTCGACTCGTCTATCAATGCGTCATCGAAAGCGCTTTCGACGTCGGAGAGAAAAAAAATAGGCTTCGCGTCTTTTTCTCTCTCTCTCTCTCTCTTTCACAATTTTCCGGCTTGGCGATTCGTTCTTTTTTTTCTCTCTCTCTCCACATCTCTCTTGATTTATATATAAACTCGTTGCCGGGCTTGACGAGATATGTGAACCGTTTGATGCTCTCTCATATGCGCGGTATACCGCAAACACGCACGGCTTGTATTTGTAAATTATGGTAATGCACGCGCGGTGCAGGTTATACGTGTTTTATTTCTATTTTCTTATGTACCTTATATATACGTATACTGAAATTTCAAAGCGAATGCCCGGACAAACAAGATGAATATATATAGTATACATTCGCGCAATAACAAGATTGCTCTGCATATAATTAGGCGCTTATTATCGATAAAATATATTTGTGTACACACTTTACTCGGGTATTGAAGAAAATATAGTCATACTTTTATATTGAGATATTGCAGGGGTAATGTAATGCGCCGGCTTATTATCATGTCGGAGTTTCTCGAGTTTAGTATCTGTGAATGTGATAGCGATGAAAGGTCGCTGAATTCTTCTCGCCGTCCTGATTTTCACCCGTAAGAAACGTTCTTTTCCGAGAACAATCACTGGTATACATATTCCCTCTTCTCTGAACCGATATAAAATTTTTCAGCTTTATCCGCAATTTGCCCGCTCGATCTGTCCTTATCATATAGGATAAGGACTCTCTCTCTCTCTCTCGCACACCATCTTATATCTCCTCTAGCTCTCTCTCGATAGTTCGAAAATCCGTAAACGTACGATAAAAGAATCGGCGTCAGCAGATATAGCCCGCATTGTTCGCGCTTCCAACAATGCGCGCATATATATATGTATGTGTGTGTATATATATATATATGTACATCGAAGCCGTTGTCCGCCGACGAGAGATAAATGCGTCGCTTCGGTCATGAAGCCGATGGCGGTGCTTCTCTTTCTTTCTCTCTCTATCCCGTATTGTCGTCGTCGCGTCATTCACTCTCCTATGCGTCATCGACGTCTCTCTCACTCGTTGTTTGTATAGTCAGTTTTATTTAGCCGACGAGCAGGCCATTGCCACTATATGTGTTGTCGTACACTCGTTAATTGCCCACGTAATGATAGCTTCAATTGAATTTTTCGACCCCCTTTTCATTGTGGGCATTGTTATAGAGCTGCTGCTGCAGCATCAGCTGGTATTGAAAGTCCGACGACTGGATTTCGGCGGAAATTCCATCAGTCGCCGCTGCTGCTGCATAGGTGTTCTCCAACAACCACCCTCGACTCCGGTTTATTTTCCAGGTTGAGTTTCATCAGCGCGAGATAGAAAAGCCATTCCGGGAAAAGGGGATGCGCTCTTTGTTTGCGCTTTCTACTGCTACTGCTGCTCTCTCCCTACTGGGATGAAAATTAATTAAATGTAATTGAATTTGCCTGTAAATCACTGGCTTGGAAAAACAAATTCAATTAAGCTCGTTTAGGAATGCTAATTAACGGACTAGCGGACCAACGCGTTTCTACAAAAAAAAAAAAAATGCCGGCGACTGATTTTAAATATTCACAAAGAGCCACAGCGTGCTGGACTCGCGGGGAAATGCAAACTTCACAGCGCGATTTTCGAGCTTAATTGCGCTCGTCTCTTTTCTGGCTCTATACGTTATATGACGCTTCGTATAACTTTAGCGCATGAAACAAGGATTTATATCTATTGTTGCTTTACGGATATACAGTTTTTCGCGATTTTGAAAAATATACTTGTGTGATAAATGCTTTTTCCAAAATCCAAGTGACCCACTTTTCCAACTCCTCTGCAAGCACGACCGAATTTTTCCCGCGCGCGCGCGCATAGTTTCGAAAACATATAAATACTTAGGATAGCTCTCGAGGTTACATCTATATACTCTCTTTCGGAATTCCTTGGAAAGCATCGCGTCAGCCGAAAATGAAGCCGTAACGGATGACAGCATTAATTTCACGCGGCTCCGCGATTGATATACATGCCTATATACACGTGTGTGCTAAATTTAGTTTGCGCGCAGTCGATTGTTTGCCAAGTGATTAAAGAGACGCGTGGGGAACGCTTCGGAAGAAGAAAAAAAAACACAACGACACCTGCTGTGTGTACACACGTCGCTTCCTGACGATATTGGCTCGGGTGTACAGATGTGTCGTCGACGGTAGAGTGAGTGTATAGCGACGATGGAAAGCGTCAATTCGATCGGGTCGAAGGCGCGGTCGGCACGACTCTATATGTGACGACGTCAGCGCCGTTCTTTTGTTAGCTCGACGACTTTTGCTATATTATGCTTCTTCTTGTGGATGTGCTTCAAGTTTTTATTCAACTCGGCTTTTCGATTTTCGAGTGGAAAAAAATATTGATGTGGATCATACTTGAAAAACAAAATTGCTATACCGTGCCATTCATTGCTGCGCGTGATTTCGAGCGTATTTTTCATGTATCCGTTGTGTACTGTTCTGAAATTTTCAGATGGAAGCTTTTATTTGCCGTCTGATTTATTAGCACTGCGAGTGTGGGAGAGCGAGAGACACACTCGTTTTTTTATTCGCAATATCCAGAGGCTTCGTTTTTATTGATTTTTATCTCGTCGATGCTGCTGTCTGTATGTCTGTCGATAGGAGAGAGAAAATATAATGGATGTATGCGTATGGTGTCTGCTCGTTTTGTATAATTCTTTGACTTTTGTTCGTTGGGACAAATATTTGAAGAGCCGTTTTACGTGAACGAATATATACTGCAGGTTATTATACTTTCTGTCGAGCTGATGCAATTGTCGCTGTTTTCCTGTGTGAATTTTCCATCATTTTTCACCGATAACACACAGAGCCTGGACGTTAATTGATTGCACCTTCTATACACTATAAATATACACACACATGTACCGCGTGAATGTACATATCGAGCTGGAAGCGTGAAACTGCGCGCTGCTGTATATTTTCCTTCTATATAGATTTCTTGCTTTAGCACGGAATACAGTAGAATGCAGAACTCTAAAATATGGCTCTTGGAATGTTTTCAAGTATTCTCTCTTTTACATACACGCCGTGTACTGTACAAACTCTTTTTTCCTCTTTCTCTCTTCGAATATTCCTCGTAATCTTTCTACGACCTCCGGGACACAATCTACACTCGTGCAGATCTGTTTCTTTTTAATTTTACGCTTACGTACAATAATACCACGCAGCAGAAGCAAAAAAGCGACGATCGACACATGTGTGCACTGGAGCGAAAATTATAATATTTTTTATTATAATTTTACGCAACAGCATCGACATATATCCCTCTGAGCTTTTATAAAATGATGATCGTATACGAAATCAGCGCGATGGCCCCCTGTCAAACACTGATGTTTGCACCTCAATCACACGTCGATCCTTCTCTAATTAGCTACACTGTTCGAGCGCGAAACTCATTAAATTAATTGATACATAGCCCAAACTTTCGCATCATCAGAATATCGGAAGCATTCACGCGAGTAAATACCGAGTATGATTAACTAGCACAACATCGGCCGCGTTGCTGTTATTGATTCCCATACAACAATATTATAATCCCTCATACCCACCAATAAAAAAAAATGCGATCGAATGATTTGATGATGATGTGTTGTTATCATCCCTCCCCCAATAAAGTGAAGTACACGGGCAGTGATACGCCGATACGCGACGGCCAGCCCTGGAACATCACGTGCAGCGGTGTACCGGCCGGCTCGATGGTTTTGTGGAAGCGGAACGGCAACAGTCTTGGCGATGACCTGGCCACTGGCAACATGCACGTGGAACCACCGGCGAAAATGCCCGACGGCACCATAACTAGCACCCTAGTCGCCGCCGCGGCACTCGAGAGACACGAGGGCGTGTACGTCTGCGCCGAGGGCAACGATACCGGCTACCATCTCGCCATCGTCTACGGTTCGTAGTTTTAGTCGCCCGAAAGTATATAGTTGTTGTTTTTCTTAATGCTGTATACCCCAACTATAGGGTATTTTTTTTCTCTCTTTTTTTCTGCACTATTATATTTTGCGCACAGCTAGAACCGTTTGCACACTTTTTACTTGTATATAATCATAATTTTCTGTTCTGTTATCTCGAAGGTGTACGTGATCGTCAGCCCTTGAAAAAGGTTGTGACGACAAAAAACGCTATAACGTTTCACGTATCTCCGAACGCTTGTATACCGCTTGCAATGTGTATAATATATATCGCTTTTGATGTGGCTAATATTTTTTATAATACATATACCTATTACTCACGACTCTTACGTTAATTCTACCGTATATAACGCCTGACTAAGCAGCTATATAACAATCTTCATCTCGTAGCAAACAAAAAAGAAGCAATCAGAGAGTCACGGCATTTAAAGTTGTAAAAACGGCCGCCAAACAAACTGGCGCGCTGTAAGCAGTGTAAGGTCCTGACACTCTCACTCTAACGGTATAGGGGGTCAAAGCAACGCAATTTGCTTTGCACTCGCGGAGGGTCGCTGATGTTATTCTTCCAGTTTACATTTTCATCCGCCATAATGGAGAGGGGAAGAGCAGCTCCGCAAAGAACCAAGAGGAGGATTCTTTCCCTGACGATGCTATAGCTGCTGTTTACTTTATTAACGCGCGAGAATTTTACTCTCTTTCTCTCTAACCCCCGCCGCAACGTTATAAGGGGTCGTAGATCTTTCTTGCTGCGGGAGGAAGAGAGAGAATATAAACCGCTTGTGTACACTTGCTCTACGGGACGACTCGAGCACTCTCATTCATTTGCTTAAAATCATCCATTACTTACTCTTTCAGCGAGCTTTACTCGCGTCACTTTATATGTGTGCTCCTTCTCCTTTGTTGTTGTTGTTATTTGTTTTATTTTTGTTGTTATTGTGGCGTTTTGTTTGCTCAATATATAGATTTGTAGAGCTTTCGACGTTAAATTTATTTATTTATTCATTCTATATATTCTTAGCTTTAAGTTTGCAGATTTAAGGTCGATGTACAGGTAAGGCTGCACTGGTAGCATCGACGGAGAAAGAAGAAGAAGAGGAGGCAAGTATACAAGCGAGTGCATCGCGACGAGAATATTTTATCATCGCGAACTTTTTAAAGCTCAAGTTTTGCCAAAAAGTGTGTAGCACTTTAGAACTACAGCTGATTGGCTGCCATTGAAACGGCACTATAAATTTGAAATTTTCAAGTTTACTCAAAGGCAGGACTTAAAAAATGACAGTTTTCGCCTGACACTGTTTAAGAGAATCGAATAGAAATGTATTCGTTATTACATTTTTCTTTGGTAATATAGTTCAAACAATAATAACAAATTTAAACGAGAATGTCGATTAATCACTAGCATATACATAATTTCAGCAACCCCTAACGACCAGTCCCCGTGCGATATATACAAAAACAACGAGCGTAGACTGAAAGCCATAACAGAATATAACGACGGCATTTTTCTCCCGAAAGCATCAGCCTCGCGGTCAAGCGATATATTATTCCGTGAAAGGGCGGGTCGCTTAGCCGACAAATCTTGAAGCTCGGTTATTTCCCCGTAAAATGAAGCTTCCACAGTCTCTCTCTCTCTCTCACAAAACTCTAGCGCATTTTACTATAGCAAGTGTATCATATCCAAAGGTAGTGCGGGCGAAGAGATGCAAAGGTGCGCGCGAGAGAGAAAATCCAAGAGAGAGAGAGTATTCGATGGAAGTAGTAGGGGCCTTCTTATCCGTGCAGTAGCGGGTGCTCTCATATTTCTCAGGAGAATACGCGGATTAGCGAGATTTATAGGTGAATTCGAGGCTCGACCCCGTTACTCTCTTTCGAGCCCCGGCAAAGAGTAGAGAAAGGCTGCTGCGTTGCGAAGACGCATACAAAGCCGTGTGTATGTGTGTTCGGGAGGGAAAAGTTTCTCTCTCTCTCTCTCTCTCTCTCTCTCTCTTACGGCCTTTTGCGAGTCAAATTCGCTCGCTCGCGCGAACACGTTTTTTCGCTTTGCTGAAACCCCGGGGCCGACGTGCCCCGAATTTTCCTGCCCTGGCCCCCGTAATCTCTCT
>UCQR01087527.1:1058-14297 GCA_900474235.1 Cecidostiba semifascia | reverse complement strand
GCGGCATAGTTGCACGATTTCCTTTTCGTTTGAACATTTGATAGCAAAATTACAGTGAGCTATAATTAAGTGATATATACGAAAGAAAGTCGCAGATCTGTTTATTTTAAATTTAGCATTAAAAAAGAAAAGAAAATGAAAAATGAATGGAGGATAAAATATGTCTTCTAAAATATGAATTTATTAGAAGTACAGGCCAATGATTAACTCTCAATAAAAATTGTTTACGGGGGACATTGGCAAAATCATAAATGAAAAAGTATCGAATCAGAACATTTATTCGCGAACTTTCTTTCAAAACATCATCACAGTGACTTTGTGACTTGGTACTAGTAAAGGATTTCTAGCATACTGTAAACTTTATCACGACTAGGAGTTATGGTGTCTAAATAGTAACAATTTTAGATTTTATACATATAAATATGAAGTGTGCAAGTTGTGTGATTTAAAAAAAAGAAAGGTATGGCTGAATGCATTGCGCTGTAGTTAGTTTGGCAAGTTAATAAATCGTATTCGACAAGTTAATGAATCGTATAATCGTATAATAAAACGTATTTTGGAATTAATCGGTTGGGTTTTTTCATCTTGTTATAAATTTTCCCCGATTTTCCCTTTCCACAATAAATGATGTACATTATATCTATTCCATTATATTTTTTCTATTTCTACATATCTTTATTTATTAAAATTACATTTTGATCGGTACATTTGTTAAAATGACATATGATTATAAATCTTTCATTTATTCAGCAGTGAATCAAGAGGATTTAAAAAAAATGCATTCAAATATATTCGATGAGCTATAGTTCTTATATTAACATGTCCGGCGAAACGTGTGCACAATTTTTTTCAATACACAAATTTCGCAGTTTAGTGCGTAACGAGCCACCTTCCTCACAATAATATAAGGCAGCATATTATGAGTAGCCTCGTCGATCAAGATCTCCCGTTCCAGCATATAGTGGTAGTATAGCGTTTCGCACGCTCGAAAGCTTCGAATATGTCCTCGGCGTAGATGGGCAAAAGTTCGAGATCGTACAGCATGAATCTGCTCTCGAATTCGGGGTTCCACATGAGCGCCTGAGCGGTGCTATCTGACACTGGCATTTCGTCAAGAGTTCGAGAAATGTGCAGCTGGGGTTTTATCGAATCGATCTCCTGGATGCAGTCTGTACTTATAACAATCCCACAGTTTCGGATACACCTTGATGATGAACCTCTCGTCCTTCATTTCGATCGACGGCTGAAATGAGCAAGCCCTTCTCAGCGCCAGCATCTTGAGGATTATTATCTCTATCTACGAGCCTGCGGCAGATGAAATCGAAAGGCGTTGAGCGATGATCGTTGGCTTGGGAAAATATATTCACGCTGACGGACAGAAGTATTTTCACCTTCTCCACTTTGTTGTTATCACCCTCGTAAAATCTGGGGTGTACGGCGGTGAAACCCGATGAGGTGTATCGGTAAAGTATTGTCATATCAATGTTCGCGCCCTGTTTGAGCAGAGTTAAGTAGCGACGACGGGTTCTCACACTTCTCAGCAGCGATCTCTACAGTGGAAATTTTCCTTCACGCGTTTGCGCATTCACATTTGCGCCATGGTCTAAAAAGAGCTTTACCTGAAAAAAAGAGGAAACATTAAATTAACAAAATCGGAGATTTAAATTCATGTGGCATGTCAGATGTAGTACTCATACTTTTATTACTTATCACAATTCATTCTTTCCCGTCGAGACGGCAGCGTGTATCGGCTGGTACTCTTCATCCGAGGAGTTTATTATCTCGCGAGGTGAGACGCCCTTCTCGATCAAGACTCTTGGATAGTTCGACGTGTTCCCGGCTTCACCGCTAGCGTTACGTCGGCTCGTTTTTCGTGGAGCATTTCAGATTTCAGCCACCTTGTCTCGGCCAATTTTTGCCGCCAAATGCAGAGCGGTATCGTTATTTATAAGAGCCTCGAGCTTTCAAGTCGGCGCCATGGTCTATCAACAGTATCAACAGAGCGATGAAGCAGCGCGTGGAGAACGCTCGAATTGTTGGTGCTCGCTAATCGGTCGATATGGATATCTTGGCACGTTTTCCTGGGATTTTAAAGTACGTAGGCTGAAAGAGGACTAAAAACATACAAATTTACGCAGAGCCAAGTTCAGCGCAGCCCCTCGGATAGCCGGCATCAGAGCCGCTCATTCGGTACATCGAATATCGCGTCTTCGACGTGCTCACAAATTAAAACGCGTCTTTTCAGATTGTTCCTGCCATTAATTCTAGGATATTCATGACTAAAATTAATAGTTAAATTTTTCCGATAATTTAAAACAAGTAATGTAATTACTAAATTTCGATATTTTGAACGAGAAAAAAAAATTAGTTATTACTATTTCTATTACTATTTTTATCCCGGCAAATATGGTTATTACTATTTTCTTCGATAATTTACAAGTTTTAAATTAAGTATTAGTAATAACAATAAGAGAGCCACCGGCCTCACAGCGACGAGAGTTCTGGGAAACCTGGTATGTCGGGTTTTTATTTTGAAGTATAAACTATTATACTTTCAGTATGAGAAAATTCACTATCATTTGTTGTAGTGAATCCAAACAACACTTTTTGCAATACAAGCCATAAATTCTGATTCGAGGGGGTACAAGAAAAAAAGTAATCTATATTATCAACCGATGGTATTTTCAATCTCCAGACATAAATAGCGTTAAGTTTGTTAAATTTAAAATGCGTCTGTAAAGGAATTCTTGAGAAGATGCACTAGATATTAATCTACGATAACAACTTCAAAATCTTCCCTCAAGTATAGGATCAGAATTGTTAAATGCAGAATGTACTTATATCTTTTAAATAATTTATTTGACGATTTCGCATTAAATACATGGCCTACGCATTGAAAAAAAAAATATACTTGCGTCAAGCACAAGTTAAAATATGACAAGAAACAGGTAGCCAAATAAAATTGGGATAAATACAGTCATAGAACACAAGCTATAACTGAGTATAGTATAACTTCATCATGACATCCCAATTTTAATGAACATAGGTAAAATTGTACATTGCATTGGCATTGAGACATGATACTTCATCACGGAGATCAGGTTCCACTTTTATACTGCAGACGAGATTAGACAAAAATGCATGACTTTGGGATGCAAAGTGGTTCGAGACAGTTTGTAAAGAGAAATGAAGAGACACTTCTTGAAGAGGGTTTTTGAGGTAAATGCTTGTTTTGTGCTGTATTCGATGCTACCTTCGTCTTTCTCCTTTTTGAGTTTTGCGCTTCTCCTTTTTCTCTTCCTTCAGTAATTTCTGCTTCTCCCTGATAAGTAAAATGTATTCCAAGTTAAAGTACAGCTATTCGACACAAATGGCTAATCGCTTAAACATAAAGAGAGCTCTACTCACCGATCCTCCTTGTCTTTTTCCTTTTTCTTTGCACTCTCTTGCTTTGCCCTCTCTCGTCTTTCCCTCTCAGCCTGAATGATAGTAGACACATTGGTATTCTTCTCCAAACCAGAGTCACCGCCACCTCCTTCGCCACCTTCCTCGTCCTCCTCATCCTTGCTCTCCTCATTGTCGGACATCTGACTGTACTGTGCTAATATGGCCTCTTTGATTCTCTTCTCCTCCTCGGTGTGATTACTCTTGTGTGAAGTAGTTGGGAGGCTCTGGGATTCCAGCATCCTGACCAACCTTACATCCACATCCTCTTTTGGAGCATCGTCAACCGGTGTCTCATCAGCCTGACCCCACTTGACCCAGGCCTCGAGAATCTCTGTCACATGCTTTCCAATATTATCTTCCTGAAATTCAATTAATCATCATGATCCAGCTGTCCATTCAAAACATTTGCGCAATCTAAGGAAATCACATTCTTCTGAGACTGTGATATCATCACCAAACGCTTCGTTCGCGAAAGAATCTATATCAAGATGCTGAATGAGAAAATAAGGCTCGAGACTCGCGACGAATTTTCCGCACAAGTATTTAAGTATTGCCACGAAAAATCAAGAATGACGAAGAGAGAAAATAATACGACTGAGAGGTGAGAAGCGCGCGGTGTATACATTCTAACCTCACAATCCTAACGGTCCCTCACCGTTATGCCGGCGAGAATGCCCTCGAGCGCCTCGGTCTTCTCGTCCTCGGTCTCGTCGCCCTCGAGGATGCCCTTGATGTAGCTGCCGAAGACGCCCTCGTCAGTCTTCAATTCCTGGAGCTTGCTGCTTAGCCAGGAATCGAAGTTCGCCGTGGCGACCGCCATTGTCGCGCGCACACCGCCAGGCCAGAGTAAATATGCGCGGCGATGGAGTCGATGGATTTGCCTGCTATACTAGCATTACTACTGTAGACGTGTGAACGATGCCTACACTCTAACTCTATACCCGCGAGAGCCGCCGACTTTATCGTTGGAGTTTGAAGATCGTCCGACTCTCGAGGCATCACAAGTCTGCTGCATATGCTGATATTGCATGGAGAGGTAATTTTGAAACGCGCTAAATATAGATTCTTTCAGCTGACGAGCTACTTTTGAGCCGAGAGAGATAAAAGTAGCTTTCGAAATGCGACTTTCACGCGCTTTCGATGCTATACTTATAATAATTTAGAGGGAAGGAATTTCGTAAAAAGATCAAGTATACACGCATTTTCTCAATATGTATAATATTTATTATTATATGTACACACAAGACTCGGTCGAGGCCGATTAATCTTGGTTTTACATTAATAATGAAAGACAAACGCAGCAAGGTAGAAACAAACGGACAAATGATACAAAAGGTGATGATGCTTTAGTTGGGATTTAATATTAATTATAATTTTCACATGTCGTAGTTATTCTTGTAAATCTTATATACTTCAATTATTTACTTGCGCACACGTTTTATTTTAAGTTTTTTTTTCTTGTTCATCCTCTATATTAATGCACGAATTGCATTCATGCACTCGATCGTTCGTGTCAAGTCTTTTTTTTGCATCGCATCTCTCGCGTTTTTCCCCTTCTCTTTCGGGTTATACATTCAATCGTATATATGCGATCATTAGGCTCGATTAACATTATATGCGCAACGGTTCTCTATAAGTTACAAACCATTAATCTATTTCGAGGCTGTTCTCATACTATAATGTCAGGCAGATATCGTTGACTCCGCGCTCGCGCGAAATCAGCTTTTTTATCGAGGGGATTAATTATAGCTATATTTGTGGTTGTTGTTGTGTTTTTTGTTTTACGAATCACAAAATGCACTTTCATAATAATTTGCTCGCACAAACGCACTTTCACGCTTATTCTATACTTATATAGATGTTCTACGAGCCTTTGCTCGCCGATCCCGTCGTCTTTTTTCCATTTTTCGTTATATACGTTAGCATTTTTGTATATATAATGTACACTTTATGATTAGTACATATGGAGCTCACTTGGAAAAAATCTTGCCATCCGCTAAAACGTTTTTCGTGACCTCCTCGACCAACGATGCCTTACTGGATCATTAATCTATGTATGCTTAAAGCGCAAGTTACTTTCAAAGCTTGAAATGAATTTTTGCCATGTGTCTGTCTGAGTACTGTTGTATATATACGAATCTAAAAATCACACTCTGCTGAAAAAAGATGCCTTGATTGTCCTATGGGGCTACTTTTACAATTTTAATCGAACCACGATTTTTTACGAAATTAGAGAGCTACGTCGTAAGTAGTATATTCGCAGAGAGAAAGAAAAAAATCTAATGGACGTATTCTACATGTAGCATTGACAGTGTTAAAGACGTAGATAATAAAGAGGCAACGGAAACAAACCGGAGCTTACTCAGATTCCGCGCAAACAAAATATTTTGATTGTACTCAAAATTCATTAAATCAATTTTTAGTCGAGAGCAATATATTAGAACAATTATATTTATTTGTCAAAAAATTTCTTTCAGTATCGTTCATTAAAATTTTTTGCGTCTTCATTAACAATGTAATTATTCTTAATTTATAAAAATTTTCCAGCTTCTCGTCACAAAGAGATATACACTTAAGAAAACACTTATGCCTTGCGATATCAATCACTATTATACATATAGCGAATTGCACAAAATTTGTCTACATTTAATGTAAAAAATGCCCTCTCACCGAGAGGTTTATAATAGCGCTAAATCCGTTAACAAATAAAGACAAAGAGAACGTGTTTTCTATACAACTTTTATTCGCATTTATCACTATTCTATTGCTTCCGTATATCTTTTGGATTCATGCAATTATACAATTAACATTAACAATTTTCAAAATTTTTCAATCTTTTGAACAAGCACTACTAATTTCTCATTTGATATTGCACTCTTTTCTATGAACAATTGAATTTTTTTTATAAGCACGACGAAACATTTTACTTTGATAATGCACATGTACAAAACTTGGTCAACTTCAGTTAAATTACTCTTTTTCACATTATTTCTAACAAGCTTGAGGAGGCTTTTAAAATCGGCAAACAATTTATGTTGTTTATTTGAAGCATCATTTTCAAACGAATTTTTTCTATGGAATTTCAGATCGGTATACATGAAAACAGCAAAAAAAAAAAATAATATCCGATAAATTACCAAACTTACTTTATACTATAATACACTCTTGATTTTTTTTAATTACGTACAATGTACAGCTGCTCATTAGTATTTGAAAAACAGAATCGCTCACACTATTTCGTTTTACAGTCGATTAATTGATACATTTGACTACTATCGCTCATAAAAATGTGATTTCGCATGCAAACAGCAAACTACAATGCACGTTTGATTGGTACATGTCATTGGTTTGGTTGCCATCTCGCAGGATATCGCAGCGGCAGTGAAAAAATAACGCTTTAATGGTAGGCTTCACAGAGTATTGTTGAATCATTACAGCGTGAAACTTTCTTTTAAATTTTCCGAAAAGATCGAGTTGTGTTTTATACTTTTGTAATGATAAAATGATGAGCAAATGAATTTTTCTACATCTTTATTCATTAAAATGGGGTTGACAAATGATAATTTTTTATATGTAACATCTTTCAGTCTTGTCACACGTGGTCTGCATAGGAGTGTGTTACTGTTTTTTCCTCTACATTTTGATATTGGTAATTATTTACACATCAATGTTCGAAAAAGAGAGAGCCTCCAAGATGTAGACGCATAAATACACATGTATTTTTTTTTGTTATATGGAAGTTATTTAGGATTTTCCCTTCGTTGTCGACTTTTTTCCTTAAACGCGAGCACAGCATTTACGATACATAAACATCCAATGGTTTATTGCCAAGCTTCTCAAGTCTTTGGCTCAAGAAACAATCAAAATCATAAAAATTTATAGTTTAGATGAGTTCAATAAGTCTATGCTTTTAATTTGGACAATTATTTAAAATTTTACAATTGCGTTAACGTTTTGCCTATAATATTTTCGTATAAAAAAATCTCAGTACATATTTTAAAATGCATGCAGCGCAAGCGTTGAGACGGGTTACATTAGCGATAAAAGTATATACACGCAAACAACATTTCTTGTTTTTTTTTTGTTTTTGTTATTTTTTTATACGAGACAAAGAGGAAGGAGGCGATAGTAAGTCTAAAATTATGTCTAACGTTACAATTGAAAATAAAAAGACTGTAATGATAATTATATTGGAGCGTAAAGCTTCTGCGAGCTACTAAAAATCTATAAATTGTGTGACATGATGCGCAACAAGCTTTGACGCGTGTACCCTGGATCGATTACACTGTACAATCGAGCTTACTTGTGCTAATCGTTATATTCATTCGATATAGCATCATCGATCTCTAGTCAATGTCATTTAAAACATGAAGTCTAATTATTACAGTCGTAGTGCTGGCAGTAGCCATGCTCAAAAGCATAACAAAATAATATTTATATATTTATATATATATGTAATAATTATACATACTCATAATTATAATAATAATCAATAATGATAATAATATCTAAAAGTAATATTAATGAAACTATCATTAATTAGACGACACTATATTCTCAATTATCAGAGATCCAAGTAAGACAGTGGTAGTTTAATATCACAATAAGACTACTCAGGCCTCGTGAAAAACGGGGTCACGCCGATTAAGAAGGATAATCTGCGTAATCTTTTTTTACGACGTATATTGGTTTTCGAAGCCATCGAAGAAAAGACTGATGCTTTTATTATTTTCACTATAAACGCGTTAACCCTTCGTTTTCTTCTTTCGTTTTCGTTCTGGTTTATCGATTCTCCTATCGCTCGCTTTCTTCGTCAAGCGAGCGACATTACACATATCGCGTCGATCCCTTTCGTCAAGCTAGTGTTTTCAAATACGTCGATCGATCACAATAACTTACATTTATAAAATTACACAACGAACTTGGCTATAAGTTGTGAAAACGAAAGATAATTTTCATTTTACGATAATCGTAACACTCCAGTCAAAGTCAATTAGTCTAGCTACGAGTTTTACAATTTTATGTCATATATCGACCATTATTTTTCGTTGGGTCATGGCTATAAATGTTTCGATGAGACGATATCATCAAGCCAGCCATTTCTTGCTAATGTCCTCCCTTGCTAGGAATCTCATTATGTTTTCTCTCTCACGCTCATTTGCTTCCCTTGAACGACTATGAATTATTGAGTATTATATCACGTGTGTTTTCTCTCAATTTGGCCGATTCAAAAATTATTGTCGGTACAAAGTCATACAGAAGAATTCATATTTGTCATGCCGTTTACATATTATTTTACTTTGTTTTCTCCGCGATGATAAAAAGTGTTTTTTTTGCAGTGTTTGACGATATAACCTCGCGCGTTATATTTCATTTTAAAAAGTGTTCATTACGGTTACTCTTGTAAGCCTTGTTTTCTTTTCTTTTTTTTTATAGCGTTACAAATCAGAATACGTAAAGTTTGTTGGCCCTTTAGAACAGTCTTCTAAAACACGCTCGCAATTCCGGCTCCCACCCAGATTCCATGCCATTGGCGCGCGTTCTTCTCTTTGAAACAAACCGAAAACAAAACGCAACAATAACAAACAACATACCGGGATCTCGAAACAAGCATTGTCCGAAGAATTTCCCAGCTCTCACGAAGGCCAATAGAGCGCGGCAGCTCCCCGGAAAGAAAAAGCGTAACACGACGACGACGCGCGTCATTTAGAAATGGCTAGCTCGCACCCGGCTTCAAGACAAGATGTGCGGTAGAAACGTGCCCGAGTCGTCGAGGCTGGGGTCGAGACTGGTGACGATGTCGCCGGTAGAGGCATGCCTCGAGCTGGCAGGCTGAGCTCCGGCGGTGAGGGCGTGGCTGCTTGCGCTGCCGTTGAGCTTGCTCTTGACGACGAGACCTGAGCCGTCAGGCGCGTCCATCGCCGTGATCTTCGAGACGCACTTGCGGCCCCGGTACAGTCGGTACAGGGCGTACTGTTGCTGTGGATCCTCCATTGTTTCGGCGCGTCGACGCGCGGCTGCCGTTGAGGCGACACTCTGCACAACGCCGACGCTTGCAGAGACGCTCGTGGCACCGCAGGACACCGCGGTCTGGCCGTGCACCGGCTGGCTGGACTCGGCGACGCCGCCGCTGCTGGTCAGGGCCGTACTGCCGGTAATCGAGGAGGCCATCGTCGACGAGGAGGACGAGAGATGTGACGACGACGAGGAGGTCAACCACTCGTGGCGCATCGCTTCCTCGGGGGTCATTCGCTTCTTCGAATCCCATCTGAAATTGAAAGCGTGTTATTAGTTTATCTATTCTATTTTGACGATATATAAATTGACTGCAGAATAAGTATGTAATTAATCGACCGACTGTGCTTCGTTATCCACTAAGTACTGTGCAACGCGTGTTTACCAATCGTTCTAACGAGGCTAATTATCGTAATTGAATTTGCTCTATTGCATCGACAGAAAGGCGAACCAACGATCAGATACCAATCACATCATTAATCTACTATTTACTCGATCTCACGGAACAATCTATGCTGACGTATACATATAGATATTATATACTTGTAAATACTCACTCGAGGCACCGGCTGACGAAATCGACGAAAAGTGGGTCCCGACACCTCAGTGCCATCATGACGTTCTTGCTTCCAGGTCTTCTCTTTTTGCCCTTACTGTTGGTCACGCAACGAGGGATTCCTTTGGAATCTGCAAACGAGTTCGCGCGTTAATCATCCCCGAGATTTTCTCTCAATAAAACAAAAGCAAGAATCAATGTATACGGAGAAAGCGCATACCGAAGAAGAGCCTGCGACGGGATGCGTGATTGATGAGCTGGTCCGGGGGCCTGCCGAGCACTTCCATGATGCAGGCGAGTTGTTCGACCTCGTTCTCGCCGGGGAAGAGCGGGTAGCCGGTGTAGAGCTCCGCAAGGATGCAACCGAGGGACCACATGTCGATGGGCGTGCCGTAGGGTAGCCCGAGTATGACCTCGGGGCTGCGGTAGAACCTCGACTGGATGTACGTGTAGACGCGCTGGTGGCTGTAGCACGACGAGCCGAAGTCTATCACCTTGATCGAGCTGCTGCCGCGCTGCTTCAGCAATACGTTTTCCTGCGATGGTTAAAATTGATGATTTAGCACGACGTGCGCTGAATGTGCGTCGATGTATATACGTGCGTGTATAGTGTGTGTACAGAGGCGAGCTTGCATGGTATATACTTACGGGTTTCAGATCGCAGTGAATGATGTTCTCTCGATGGAGCAGCCTGAGACAATTGACCAGCGAGTTGGCGAACCTTCGGATGAGACTTAAACTAAAGCCTTGGTAATTGTTCTTCTTTATGAGCTCGTACAAGTTCAAGCTGCAACAACCAACACACACACGACGACAGAGTAACATTAGTAATCTCGTTTGACTGATTAGAAGAATATCAAGGGAAAATGTCGTCGAGAGAGTAGCAGCAGCACGACGCAGCCTTACCTCATCAGCTCGAAACTAATGCACAGGTGATTCCTGAAGTAGAAGTACTCCAGCATGTGTATCACATTGTGGGACGAGTTGGCCTGCAGGTCCTTTTTCCTGAGATGATCCAAAATCTTGACTTCGATGAGGGCCTGATGATGGAATCTCTTCTTGTTCCTGTTAGTCGAATGACACGATTAATGAATTCGATTAAAAAACTATATGCATAAATCTACGTTTACGACACCGACCTTATGATCTTGATAGCGATGTGCTGACCGGTCTTGTGATCTAACGCCCTGATCACTTGACCGAAGCTACCCTTTCCGATAACCTCCAGGATTTCATATCTAGATGAGAGGGAAAAAAAAAGAACAGATTCGGATCAGTGATGACGATTTTCTATGACGAATGAAAGAGCGAGACAAAAAGCTTGCGCAACTCGAATTATTATCTTTACTGGCGCACGGTGCAGACGTTACTTCATGGAAATAATGATATTAAAGTGACTCAAAGATTGCATAAACAATAGTTTAAAGCGTTGCGTCACGTCGTGGCAACTGATTCTAATCGTCTGCGTTCTCGTCTCCCAAATGCTAACTTTATCCTCTCCTCGGCAAAATAAAAAAAGCCTAAAATAAAAGCTCACCTGTATGAGATATGATCGTGGAGGACCTTGTTGTAGCTACCATTATCATCGTCGTAGCCTCCGTTTTGGGAAGCCCCTTCCTCCCCGTGAATTTTACATGCCGATAGTCCTAGGTACCAGATCTCCGAGTACTTTTCGATCTCGGCTCGCTCGAATTCCGTGAGCTTCGAGCCGTAGTACTTGGTCGCCTGTTCCGGAGTCATTGGTAATCGTAGACCTGCGACGAAATTATCATTTCAATTATAACAACAATAACAACAACTCTAGCAATAATTCTCGATTATAATATCTTACCATATCCGTCGGTGTGCGAGTTGGTGTTGAACGGGTCGTGTATCGGCAGGTGGATGTTGTTCGCATTCGTGTTGTTGGCGTTATTGTTGTCGGATCGATCCACCCGCGACGATGTTTTCGAGTTCCCGAGGGACGGCAGCAGTACCTGAAGCAGAAAAAAAAAATATCGATTCCGTTAGTCACATACTTAATCAATAATATCCCAGCATATATATATTAACAATAAGAAACAGAGAGGAGATATAGAGGAGTCGTTACGCAACGCAAAACAAACCGCAAGCTCGTATACTTATATATGCATCTGTCACCGCAGACGTAAATATTTAAAACTCAGCAGCAGCAGTAGAGTTTCAAGTTCGCATATTATATAGCTATGGAGTTTCGTTCGCGGAAGGCTCGTCTATACGCACGTCTCGACAGCTTCGCGGAAAGGACGATTCGCTTTCCCTTCGCGTGTCCCCTCGGCATTACGAATTCAAAGCTTCACGCACACATACACGAGAGCTTTTTTCCCTACTGGATTATTTATCGAGCGCGCGCGCGCGCGCGGGTCCGTTTGAAAAAGTCATACGTGCACGTTTCAGCTTCGAATCAATGATGCAATGGGTATATCGCGCTATTTGATTCACTTGTACTGTACAGAGTATATATTATGCATTAAGACGCTATCCTGATGATGTAAAATATACAGATGAGGTAGAATTCCGTGTCGCTTTTTAATTCGCGTGATGACGACCAGGAGCTTTTTATTTTATCAAGCCATCACGTGGCGAGCTTTTAAAGGCTCCTTCGCAATTATACGGCGCTTCTATACGTATATACACTCGTTTCGTTTTTACATTATATGTGTGCGCGCGAGGTCGTTTATACGAATTTAACCGCGCGTTTCGAATGGATTTCTCAGCGGTCGTTGACCCCCCGACCCTAAACAGACGTTTAGATTTTATATTCACGGCTGTATGTACTAAAGCTGAGATTATAGGTAAAAAGTTTATATACTATGTCTATACCCGCACGTAAATTAATCGAAATTATATAGGTGTCTCCGATTATATATTATATCGAACTTATGTATATTTTCAGAAAACAATAAAACAGAGCGTTGACCCCCCGTATGAAATAACTCTCGTGCATGTGTGTTTACACTCTGTGTAAATAAATCTGCGAGCGCGCGCGCGCGCGCGAAAGATTCTAAAAAAAAAGGGGGAGTATATAAGCGAGTGGTAAACCGTGTCGGGATCGCGGTAAAAGTCCATTCTCGCGCGTGAACGCGATTTTTCTTCGTTTCCTCTCTGATGCCTGGCACTGCGCGGAGGAAGCTGCCCCCCGTAACCTCGACCCGGTTTCCCGGCTATGCTCGTGTACAAGATAAAGAGGTGTGGTATGTGTG
>UCQR01087520.1:1060-14540 GCA_900474235.1 Cecidostiba semifascia | reverse complement strand
GGGGGGGGGGGGGTGGCCAGTCGTCGGATTTGGCTTTCCGGCGAGTGTATATATACCTAGAGAGCTCGAGCATCCAATTGCACGACACGGAGAGCAGCCAGCCTCATGGCGAAAAGTTGGGAGAAACTTCCTAATGTATGTGAGAGAGTCGGTCGTTCGGTGGCTTGCATCCGTTCTATGAGCGGGCGGTATGGGTCGTGACCTGCCCCCGAGGATGCTCGGGATCTTCCACGGCTGCTACTCCGACGTCCGGCTTCGTATCTCTATCTCTCACTCTTTCTCTCTCTCTCTCTCTCTCGTTCTCTCCCTCTCGGCAGCACACGATCGCACATATCCGATTCCCCTACTACTCCGTTCTTCCGCTAAATCCTTACTGATGGAACACCAGTCGGAATAATCCATTTTCAAAAGCCGCGCAGCCACCGCCGAGAATTTTTCGACGAGTCCGCGCTGATGCAGTAGTAACGCCCGAGACTGTTCAGACCGCGCTACTGCTTGCTTCTGCTGTATACTCCTAATAGTAGCTCATATTCCACATAGCTGCCGCTTGTGTTCGAGAAATAACATTAATCTCGGCATCGAGCTGTGTCTATACCTATATCGGGTGCATGTATCTTGGCTTCAGGACGAGGGAAAATGATGCCCCGAGGGACATCGGCGTGCGTGCTTGCTTGCTATACGCCGAAGGAAAACACTGCGGCGAGGATCGAGAAGGAGCTATAGTATAGTATATATTAACGAAGAAAAAGCGGAGACGAGTAAATAAGTGAATAAGCAGCATTAAGGCGATAATGAAAAAAAATACGTGTACGCGGAAAAAAAAGCATTAAGGACGGATAAACACTGGCGCGGCGACTAGGCGACTATTATAGCGCGCGGAGATTGATTTGTTTGCGGTGGAGAAAAAACCGCGCGCGGCAATATAACGTGCTATTCACTCTTGTTTGGGCTGTATACAAGCGCACTAATGATTTCAGATTTCAAGCCATTTTTTCCTGTCCGTTCACGACGCTGGCGCGGACAAATAGACTCGAGGCCATCGGCAAACACCTGTATCTCTGATGCGATAGAATTTATTTAAATAATTATGAATCAATTTATCGTTGTTTTTCTTTAATACGCTACAGGCTGTCCTTACGCAGTGCTTTACTTACAAATCTTTACGAAAATGGAATGTCAATTAGTCAAAAACGGTATACTAATCATTTCTACCATATAACGATATATTTTATAAAAAAAAGCTCTCGAGGCTTCGCAACGTTTCGATGAATCTTCGTTTGACGTGTGTATTTATTTTTATTGAAAAAAGACTCTGCCTTTTGCCGGGCGCACGCGCGCGCGTGGCAGTATAGTGTGTCAAAGTGAATTTCGGCACACACGCGACGAAATTCTATATATCCGGAACCGTCGAAATATTCTTAAATGGCCGACTACGCTGCACGAGAAAGTAAAAAGAGCGGAAACATTTTTTTTTTCGCTACGACAAAGGCGGCCTCCGAAAAACAAAGCTGGCGCGCTACGCAGGCTGCTCTGTGTTTGAAAGTCTCTATATATGAAAAAGGCCTTATAATCGTGAGCGCCCCCGCGCGTAAAAGCTTTGCCGCTGCGCAGCAGCAACGACGTGTGCGCGCGCTTTGCCGCGAGAATTTTTCAATCTGCCGATTGCGACGCTTTGCCAATACCCTCTGATGTCGTGAGTTATTGTAAAACAAGTTGAAGAAATAGGGAAGGACAAAGGGATCTCGCGACACGACGACGTGCCGCTGTATAGAAAACTGCGACGCGAGAGAAAGAGGCGTTTGCTACGGCGCAGGAAAACGCGATTTTAATATAGGAAAGTAGTCGCAGCAACGAAATCGTCTGATGGATCTGGGAGCTGTTGTTATTTCCCATACAGACCGTATTTTAAAGCTTCTGTAAGCTTTTTTCTTTGACTCGTAAAAGGAGCAATAACTGATGATTTAGCTGGGACTTTTAAAATTATTTATTATGCAAAATAGGCGCCGTTCCAGTTCGTGCACTTATACTTACGCTCTCGGGGATATACTCGTGTACTGTGCTGAGCTTTCGACTTTGGATTACATATCTCTATGTATACTTCCGCAGATACGGGAAAATGCGCACGCTTGTCTACTTACCTGAAACACATTGAAATAATAATGACAGCATTAGAGATAGAGCGGATAACTCGTATATAACAGAGATAAAAAGAGAAAGCAAAATAATTTTATGCAGAATATACAAACTATCGATCGAGTTATACACATATGCTGCATATGCTCGGAGGAAAAATAATTGCTTTAGCGAGCTGCATATCGGGTGAATTAAAGCACAAAACAGTGCTGCAGATGTACGACGCATACGGAATTACGGCTGCAGCAGCAGCAGCAGCAGCAGCAGCAGCAGCGCTGGTGCGTTCATTTCGGCAAAACTAATCTCATTGGTAGCGGCATCAGCGAGCTTTTTGTCGTGCGCCAGAGCGTAAAATGAGCCGCGCACCGCCGAGCTACATCGAAATTAGCGAGGGACCGACGGCCAACGCAGGAATTGGCCGAGGTTTCGTTGCTCTTCGCTGCATATAATATTATATACGAAATTAATAACGCTGGACCGTATATCCAGCTGATTAAAGTATAAAAGACGCAAGAGAGTCGGATTGTCACGCTTTGCAAGTAATACGCCGGCAAACAGCGGACGCAGCGGGGTTAAATGAACCGATGCTATGCTGTACAGGACGAGGAATAAGAGTCGAAGAGCCAGCGCGGAAGCGCAAGAGAAAAACAAATATACCAAGTGGGAATGAGAGGAGGAGGGAGGGAGCTCGACACGGGCGCTGCAAAGCTTGGAAAACGCCAGGTATATTTGCCGATGTCAAATCGACACAAATTGAAATCACCGCGACCGTTTGGCCCCCAGCAGCAGCAGCAGCAGCAGCAGCGCTGAAATACTGTTGACTTGGCAGTCATGTTGAAGTCATTCGAGTGAGAGGAACTCGCGCGACGAGTTGTGCTGCGCTCTCGTCGTCTCGCCGTGTATACTTACTTTTTATTTTGAACTGCTACCGTCGACTCCCCCCCGGTAGCGGCGCCGCGTTTACTCGCCGGCAACACCAACAAAAAATCAGGGACTCCAATTTTCCGAGAGATGCTACTGCTGCACAAGCTGTGTGTATTTATTTCTCTTTTCACTTAACAAGAGCAGGGAGAAAATCTCGACTCAGCGCGCGCGCGCGCCCAAGAGAGAGTATGAAGTTGGCCGAGAGTTGAGTTGCGCGCACGCGCGCTTCGAGCGTGTTTGCTCATTGTTAGGAAATTCAAATTTGAACTATATCGATCGAGGGATGCGGGCGACTTTTTTTATTTTTCCATCGAGTATAGTACAGTCCTCATCGACGTCGAGAAGATATTCATATAATAATCGTGAAGAATTTTTCATCGACGACGACGGCCACCGCTCTCACATCGATTATTAATATGCGAGTATAAGTAGTCGTCGTTGGCGTCGCTCTCAAGTATTTTCGTCATAATGATATTACAGAAAAAGTTTAATCAATTTAGCCGGCGGTGTTCTGCGCGAGTAGCTTGCGATTATTTCAAAGTATAATTAGATTTCTCGGGGATAGGTTTGACGTAAAGTATATAAGATAATTTTTCGCCGCGCCGGACGAAAGATATTATGGAGCGAAAGGGGGATGACGCAATGACGCAGCGGATTCTCGAAAAGTAAAACATTCTTGGGGGAAGAAATCTCATTAAAATGGAATGTCGCTCTGTCCCTCTCTTTCTCTCCTATCGGGCATCACGCGACTTATTAGATTAAACTTTCACCTCTGACATCACCGCTTTGAAAGCTGTGATCGAACGCGCGCGCGCGCGCGCGCAGCCGGCGAATTTTCTAATTGATCACTGTCCCATGATTGGCTTTATACTGTGACTCGAAGGGGAGAGAGAGAGAGAGAGAGAGAAAAAAACGATAGGAAGTCTCCATTTAAGGAAAAAAAAAGAGATATCCTTATAAATAACGGCTCGCGAGAGCAGCTGTCAATCCATCTCTGCCACGGCATCAGCTCACTGATTCATTTGGTCGTCGAGAAGCTCTCCGGGGCCATTATTATATAACTGTTTCGCTCGTCGAAGGACGACTCGCGCGCTGACTTTAGGCCGCGATAACAATCGTTCGTCAATCTCCAAGTCGATCGCCTGGCTCTCTATCGCCATTCATTTATGCTCCTCTCTCGCGCATCATCAGGGCTGCCGAACCGAGAGATATATCTCGTATATAAGCCCTCAGGGCTATAAGAGGCAAGGCTTAAAGGGCCTAATACATATAACGTTCGCGCGCGGGTTAGTCTGACTTTTCGTTATGGGGAGGAAAGGGGATTACTTGCGATCGACAGGGTAATGGCGAGCGAGCTCATGGTAGCATTGACCTTTTTCTTTCGAGCTCTATATACTGATGCTCTGAGAGGAGGAAGTTTTGCGGCTGAATACGCTTGAGAATCACAATGGACTCGCAGTAACTGGCGTTTAGTTTTATTAATAATCACTCGTGGCAATAAGGAAGAGAGTTGCCGGGTGAACTTAATCGCGTGGAATTTCATGTGCTGCGAGGAGAATCGTTGGGGAATTGTGTGACTTTTTTTAGTTTAATTGATTACGTCGTGGGTATAGTTGCATTGGCCGGAGTTTTCTGAAATTAAATAAATATACTTGTAGATCGTTATATTTGTAATGTAAGAATTATTTATTACCGTCTCGATGATATCCATCTAATAAATGACAAAATACGTAATATCGATTTTTTGTCTCCAGTATTCGTTAGTTAGTTATAAATATATAGTAAATGTTATACATACATAAAAATCGCCTCTACAAAGGTACACCAATTCAATTTTCTAATAAATTTATCCATTATACAGTATATTTTAACGCAACAATAACGATTGGCTAATAATAACATACAAAGTTCCTATAAAGTAACCCGACATTAACAATATAATAAGATCCCGACCTCTCAAAATATCCGATCGAACACTTGGCGCCCGGATCCGCGCGAATAGTTAGTTACAGAGACCCGTCGATCCTCACAGCTTCGAACCAGTCACGTTGATGCAGCAGCGCTCGTGAAATCGCCCGTCCCTTTATCGCCGTTCGCTCTCTCTCTCTCTCTCTCTCTTCGTCGACTGCCTTAAATGGCTTAGCTGAAGCGATCGGACATTCTCGTGAATAATTGCCAACAATTTCGATCCCGTATAACGACGCCGAGAGACAATCTCGCGCTTCGAGCTCGAACTATATATACACACACCTATATGCGATGTTTTACGAATCGGATGCAAGCGTTGGAGAGTATAAGGAAAATAGTTTGAATTTTTTTAGGTCATTATGATCGCGAGTTGGAACTGTAAGAATATAATACACGCTATAGTGAAAGTATATAGGAACATCGTTTTCGTTATATTTAAATTTTCCATCAGGTGACTGGAGACGCCAGAGAAGCTACTCTATCGCAGTATATTATTATCGAGATTCAATGCATAGCGCTTGAGAGGATATTACTTTCCTACAACATAAATTGCATTGAATATCCATTACCGTAAAGTTATATTTATATATATAATACGATTATAACAGCTCGCTTTCTTCAGAATATAACTTGAAATCTCTTGTTCATGCTCGGTTAGGTCACAAAAGAAATTCTTCCTCGAGAAAAGAAACTCAGAGAGGCAAAGAAAATGTGAAAACCCCATGTGTGTGCTTGCTCACACACACACATCAGCTGTTTACGTTTATTATTCTCTTTGAAAATCTTCGCTAAAAGTCGCCTCGCTCGCGAACAATCCATCACTGGCGAGCGCGAGAGAGAGAGAGAAGGGCGAGGCTTGAAGAGAAAAAAAACATATATACTTACATGGACAAAAAAGGCCAACAACGCGCTAGAGCAGGGGCGCTACATCGTCTCTGGTACTTAATATCCGTCTTTGGTTCGCTATATGTGCAGGTTCTCTCTGATGCAGGTTTTGCTCTCGAGTATATACTGCGGGGACGTGCAATCACGAATGCGTTTGTTCCATTATTTTGCGAGTTTCGTATATGATGACGATAGAAAATCAGGTCTCTCGACTAAAAGTTTGTAAATATCTGATTGATTATGTACACACTGTTTTAAGAAATTACATACGTGCATATACAAGGACGTAATTCTCTGAAAGAATTTGCGAATTATAAAACGCGATTTTAGTATACCGATATGCAGCCAGGGAAGACGCGTATAACATCAATCTCTGAATTTTTACAACCCATAAATTCACATTGATGTCACACAGTCGCTCCTGCAGCAGCATTTGTCCGGCGTTAGTCATCTGACGTATATCTCCTGCGCGAGTCGTGAACATACGTTTATATACGCGTCCATAAAGTGAGAAACGCGGGCACACGATTTCGCCGCGTGCGAAAGCATTTCGTTAATATCGTCCTAAAGTGCGGCTTTCCACGTCGTTCAACCATTATTACAATAGTATAGTGATGTTGATTAAGCACTGATGGCTTGTTCTTTTGCGAATTGTCAATTATACACCAGTATAAATCAGTGATGTATCATGAAGAACTCGCTAATAACGTTTATAAAGTGGTTTTTAGGTAAAAATTGCAATTCACTTTTAGTCAATCAAACGCTCTTGTTGGAAGTCAATCGATTAACAATCAAGCCTGTAATATACAGATGAAAATTTCCCCACGAACCACGTCGAAATTCAGTCCTGACAATCAAACGTCGAAGCTCGTTGTGGAATCGAATAAAGGAAGTGCAGATCATCACACGTGAACAAATATTGACGGCTCGTGTGTGGGTGGACGAATTCAACTGACGGTGAGCTATAGAGGAAAGCAAAATATTCTTTCTCGAAATTGTATTATATCTCGGTGGACGTATGTGTCTGCGAGAGGATACAGGTGCTTGACTATATAGGATCAATTACCGAAGCCGCAAGCGCGCTTTGACTCAATTCCCGATGCTTTTCCAGCCTATAATACACAGTTGACTGGATATATTGGTTTCCCAAAGCGTAAGTTGACCAAAGCCATGATAGAGAGAATTTTTGATGACGGGGGCGGATATACATGCAGAAACAAAGGAATAAGCACGCGCGGTTAGCTCTCTAATTACTACAGGTATTCACGCTTTTCCTGCCGCCTGCGCTCTGAACTTGTAGCTTGTAGCTGCCTGCAGAGTTACTTTCGCAAATTTTAGAGTTTAAATTGACTTGCGGTCTTAGCTGCGTTGTACACGGAAATTTGGCTGCATTGGCGCGGTCTCTTTGAAAACGAGTTGAAGCATATATTTAATATGCTGAAAATTATAACTAGAGCGATTCTGTCAGATTGTGGTAATTTTTTATATGTTCGAAGTATTTTTACATTGGCAGCTTACAATCACATACCATGACTTGTTGTTCGAAGGATTTTAAATCTGTCGCAAATAAACAACTCGCAGTTTACGTCATTTGATAATTAAGCATCATAAACGGAAAGAAGAATTCGAAAAGATTCAAATGAACCATTTTCTGAACTACGCTCAACTGCACTGACATTTTTAATATTCGTTTTTAATTTAATAGTTGATTCGAATACTCGCATTTTAGAATTTTCAACTGATTCGGGAAATTTAATGATCCCAGCGAGAGTCAAATGTAATACATTTTAAATTTAACGATAAATACATTTCAATTTTACTCGCTGGGATCACTCAATTCTCCGAATCAATCAAAAGCAATTTCCTCTTTTTTCTCTTGCCACTCTGTGAATCACCAATCAGTGTATAGCTATGAGCTTGGAAGAAAAGAGACGACTGAAAAGAGTATGAAAGAAAGGGTTCTTTTTATCGGCCAGTCGATAAATCTAACAGAATATAAATAATAAAATATACTCTGTTTTTGTAAATTACTCCAAACAGGACAAGTGTAAATAATACTGATAACGTAAAACCAATTTAAAGAATTATTTATATTAACGTATGTCAAGCATAATATAATTCAAAGAAGACATTTAAACCAAGAAGCTTTTGAGCAAGGAAAAGTTATTTCGTTTTCGACTGCTCCGTTTATGTTGAACTCGTAAAAGGGTGTACTCGAAGACTACAAAGTTCCGGTAATAGAATTCGTTAAAAATACAGAAAGCACAAAAGACCGACTGAAGTAAAACCTTCAAAATTCACTATTAAATACGTATACCTATGCCTTATGCATGCGCTGTTAATTACATTTTATCGCCGAAATCTTCTATAATCAACATAAAAGGCAGAAATTTCTTTTGTAGAATAACTATAAGTCTTAGTTTTAAAGTTTTATAAAAATACACTGTGCTTTAACCATGTTTTACAGATGAAATATTTGAGCGATTCAAAGAATCTAGCAGTTGAATCCATCTTTCTATCTTTTTCGAAAACTTTTTGTTGCTTCTCTTATCCGCTAATCGAAATTCGACCAAAATGTGTGAAAAAATTTTCTGCGAATATACCTATAGGTACGTTATACGTATTTTCTACGCTTTTTTTAATAAAAACGTCGTTTGAAAGTTCTCTATACACAGTTTTAATTGAATTTCATGTATAATCGACTCGCTTGCGGCACAGTGTATAAAACAAATTATATATGTTTTATTTAGATTATACTTTCTCCAAACTACATATTTTAACTCTAGAATTAAAAGTCCTAATTTTCTTTTTTTACAAAATTAATAAATGTAAACAAGATGTTTTCTGATATCAAAACAAAACGCAAAAAAAACACATGCACAGTCACATAGGTACAGTACCAACTTCTCTAAAATAGAAAGACACTCTCATTTACTGAATTATTTATGCCTAACAGTATCTCTCGCTTGATTTCGTGCAACTCTCGAGGCCGAAGTGAACCGAGCGAACATTTTCGCCGGAAAAATGTATGCGTCCGGCTAATGGCTGCACTCGCGCTAAACGAGATCCAACGATGCAGTTATGCTAATATGGCCGCGTAATACTTTCGGTATATAGGTAGCAGAAACTCCTGCGCGTGAATCCCTTTTGCGAGCGAACTATATACGTGAGAGAGATGTGTGCAGTACTTACTGCAAGCGCGCGTGGACACTTTTTGCATCGCCTGCTGCGATATACCCGTAATTGAGCCTAATTGAAAGCGATGTCACGAGAGAAAAGCTAAGCGCGGAAGAGAGATAATCTGGACACGTGTCGTTTGCCTCGGAGAATGAAAGGATTTTTCATCTTTTACGTGATGCTGCATCGGTGTACCTGATGCCAATATGAAAAGGAAAATTAATGCGAATAATTATTTTAGTAATCTTAATAGACCGAAAATGTTTCATTTGAAATTTTAGTTCATCTAATCACCTAATAAAGACACGGGATTTTAATATTCTGCGAAATTTCAAAATATTTATTACCGTTTGTACAGTGACGGTTACAGTGCATTAAGCTACAGTGAATTTATTAGCAACGTCTAAATTTCGTAATTTTACCAAATGAATTACATTATGAAACTTTATTTTTAAAATATCAGTGTGGAATTTTGTTGTGACAAATGTTTTGCTATATAATAACAAATATGTCTACTTAACTTGAAACTATTACACACATTACACATTTTTTAAAAACTTCTTTATCATAAATGTGGCTTCATCAAACTCCACACATTGATAGCGAAAAAACCTGGCACAGGTACACACCAACAACTCAAACATCTATTCTTCAATGCGATCATTACCCAAACCAAGCAACAAATCCGCGCTCGTAAATATCGTCTCGTCTGTTGAAGACTCAGCGCACGTACAGCCGTTTCCACGGCATTTAATCGTAATTTAGCTCGTCTGCCAAAAATTCGCGCGAAAGGACTTTATTCTCGGCGTCACGTTGAGCGCGTGGGAGAAACGCTGCATCGCAATGCTTATTGTCCATTTTTAGGACACGACCAGTCGCTTCTCTCCTTCTTCGCTACTTATTAGGAAGCGTCTTCTTGGGCTGAATCCTTGATTCGCCACAATGGAATCGTAAAGTTCTTCTTGAAGAGAGATGCAGCTGAATTTATCAAGAACTTGAAGTATATGGTGTATTTTTTTTTAAATTTTTCTTGTCGGATTCAATGTGCTTTTATTTTTATTGATAATTGAAATCATAAACGATTGCCACATGTCCTGAACCACGCATATGTTATAAAACCAGATTTCCTTATTGATTCAGTCAATATTTGTTTGTATTTATTTAAAACTGTACATGCGTAAATGTGAATAAAAATAATCGGAGCATAAATTATTGTTAACAACAAAAAATAAATCAGAGCGTATTTCAGCCGTAATCATTGAGTTAAAATGGCTCTGACTCGCGCGAAAAAGTTCCTATAAATTCGCCGATAGTCGACGCGTCGACGCGGATTTGCATGCACGTGGACCAGCGATGTTGATGACGACGCGACGCAGATCGATACGATTCTCTATAGTTTGCACACATCGGAATTCACATTGCAACTCTAGCGTTTCAATGACTATTTATTTTCTTCTTTAGCACGCGCAAACTTTGGATTAAATGCTATTATTAGAAGTGAATAAATATGAGAAGGAAGGTTACGTCCAAAATAGATCGTTCATTTATATGAATGAGATAAAACTGGAAGATTGGTTTTTTTTCGGATATAAATAAATGTGAATATGGATGAATAAATAAACTGTGATTGTACTGTTCCATATGGGATTTGTTGTCACGGTGATATGCAGGGATTTGTATTTGTATACACTATATATTGAGAGAACCGAAGTTAATTAACTCGAATGACCATTTCAGAGACTTTTATATCTTAAAACTGATGATTTCAGAAGTAGATATGTTTAAAAAAATTGAGTATCAAAATTTTCAATGTAATCGAAGTTATTATTCATGAATTTTAAAAATGTTTCTTTTTTTAGATTTCGAAAGGATTTTCTCAGTTTATATTATATACTGTACTATACTATACTGTCTTGTGAAACAATACAGCGATATTAGCTCTAAAGAAAGTTAAGCAATGTTATACATATCGGATGACATTTATTTCGATAAAAATAATACTATCAAATTTATTAAACATCATATTACCTCAACCAAGCAAAGACGAAAACTCAGACTGAAACAGTGTAGCTCAAAGTCATTCAGACGCTAAAACAAGCTACGGACTTTATGACAGAGAGCATTAGGATTAACGCGCGTAAAGCGTAGAAAACAAGTTTTACGCGAACCCGGGAATATTCGAAAGCCTCTTTCAACGTGCCCACTTGCACAGAAACCCACCTTCGTACAACTATAATACTTCTCGACGTGTACATTAAGTGTCTATACCTATATATAACACATGCGCGCGCATCAAACTACAAAAAAGGCTCGCTCGCGAAATTGGCCCTGTAAAAGGCGCGAAAGGCCAATTTTCCAAAACGATCTCGTAGTAAAGCCACCCGAGTGTTAAAACCCTTATACCCCACACATAGACACTTACACTCACACACAAGCATACATATATATAATATGTATATGGAACAAAGCGTTATGCCTGATACGAGCCGAGATGTGGCCTGGCGATTAAATCGGCTTATTTATGAGTCGAGCGACGTTAAATCGCTCTTCACAGTCTCTCCCGCGCGAATATTAACGTTAGAGCGATAGCAGAAGCTGCTTCGATTGATGCGCGAATGTCGAGCAGGTGCGCGCACACTTGCGGCTTTCGTAATCGAAAGGCAGAATAATATAATGTCGGACACACCGGGAATGTTTCAGAGGAGCTTTAACGTCACGACTTCTGGGAACATCACGGCTGCGAGAAACTCATTGTTTGAGATAAGAATGAACGGGATTTTTGAAAATCGAGGAATTTATATGAAATTAATTATGAAATACCGTGATAAATTCTTCACCATACATTCTTGCGAGAGAACGAGGTTCGATAATTAATATCTTTCCGGGAAGAGCTAATAAATTGTACAACTAAAATCCTTGTATTGATACGTCTTGTTGTATATGGATATTAAAATTCACTGTTAATAGTGGACACAATATACCTTACAAAATCTATTAATAAGCGGTATAATAGTATTAAGTTCATCTATTTGCATAAAAAATAAAGTTTACATATTACAAAGGCAGTATTGCCACGAGACAATCTCTGTAGGAAAGTGCGTTACACAAAAGCATATGTCATCCGCAAAAACCGCCAAGACTTTTGAAATCCCTTACATTTAGTTTGTTTTCAAAATGTAAGTTCAAAGCAAAGCAACAAAATCACATAAAATAAATGCAAGGTTAAATCTACAGCCACTTCTACTCGGAGCTAAATCTACGAGTATTCAAATGTCTGTACCTTACGAGGCATTTAAATCGTTTGAACGTTCTCAAGCATCGTGTATTTTACACTGTCCACATCTGTCTTCAATAAATCTGTGTTGTACACAGCAAGCACATTCTCGTAACCAAAGTCAGTCTGTGTTTCGTCGAAGAATTAAAATCGATTCGAATCTTGTTTTATAAAAAGAAAAGATTTGCGTTAAGACGTTCAAGTCGTTGGAAAAAAAAGTTATTATAATTGATTTTTGTAAAGGAAGAAACTGATCGATTAATTGAATGTTAAAAAAGAAACTGAAATTGGAAAGTCCTCCAATATAAAACAGTCTACTGCGTCTTCGTTATTTACGCAACTGCACCAAGAATCACCTTGAATCCAGATGATTTTATAACGAATATACAGCTCTTTACAATTCAGTGGTTTAGCAGCGATATGCAATGAGAAATGACTACGTTTTATGCTGCTGCTGTGGTGAACTAGAACAAGGAGGTTTGTGGAAAAAAAACATTGTGACCAGACTGCAGGGCGTGGAAGTAAAACTTGGCTCTCGGTACTATGGGTCGTGCGCGCGGCAAGTCTGACGAGAAAAATACCTTGGCGGTCTAGTTATACCACACTTACTCCAAATCGCGCTCATTTGCACGGACATATGTACAGCTTAATCCTGAAATAATTAGGTTTTATTACTGCGGCGGTAGTTCTTTCTCTCGTGTATACTATTACGATGGATATTGTGTGCAAAGTAGGTATACTTTTTTTCGTTGGAATATTTGTGAAATTATGATATGGTGATGATTAGATGCAAATTTCTGTATGTGAAACTTTAGAATAATTAAAAGATGATCTTATTGTGTTGATTTAATTTTTTTCCTTTAAACTCAGATTACAATATGATACTTGATACTCTGATGACCCTGCGGGATTGAAAGAGATAATAATATAAAAAAATAACAAATACACACTTCTTTTAATACATCTTGATAATATAATGTTATCAATTCATTTTTTTTAATTTAACCACTAATTCAAAATTTCTTTAATGAATCTTGTGATTGAATGATTTACATTTCAAGTGCATGATAAAAAAACTCTTATTGTACCCAATGCGTAATTACTTCTACTGAACATTAA
>UCQR01087511.1:2529-17808 GCA_900474235.1 Cecidostiba semifascia | reverse complement strand
GCGCACAAAGACGTCTAATTTCGAAGAGCTCGTGAATTTCGCCCGTCAAATTACTTATGTGTGTGTGTGTATATATATGCGCCTCGTATTGAATGGCCCTTTAATTTTTATCGCTCTCTCTCTCTCTCTCTCTCTCTCTCTCTCTCTCTCTCTCTCTCTCTCTGTCACAATAAGCAGGAATTTTCTTTAATGAGACAATGGCCAGCGTTAACGATCTTTTCAGACTGTCAGATATATAGAGTCCGAGAAGACGAGAAAGAAACGACGGCGAAATACGTGGAGATCGAATAAAAGCCGTGTCACGTGTAATAGAGGTTAATTTCGCGGGCGATCGGTGCAGCGCGTTCTCGTATAATTAAATGCGAGTAGTGTGTTGCCATTAATGAAAACGCAATAACTAGCGGTCGTAGATGATGGAAGGAAGAGAGCGCGCTCGCGTGGCTTTGAGCTGTTGTAGCGCATTATTCGCGTTATTATAGCCCTCTCTGGCCGACACGACGCGATATGGATGGCGTATAGCTCGTGAAATTAACAATGCAGCCGTCCCGTCATTAATCCGGATGTACTATAACGCAATAGCTCTCTCTCTCTCTCGCCGCACTATAGCTGATTGAAACGGCTCCGCGGTAGCCCTTCCCGTGTGAAACGCGTATTGTGTATATATATATCTATACTCTATATAGGTATGCATAGATTCGTCGCTCTCACTATCTGAGAATGAGAACGCGGTGTGCTATATGTCGAGAAATGATCGCGCGGTGTTTTGTCTATTCATCTTACTGGCCTATTATAGCTCTCATCACTGCAACGACCATTCGTGCTTATTAAGTTGGCAGTACGTATCGGTTTACCATTTAATTATCTGTTAAAATAAAGCTTGATCAGATTACAAAAGTTATCATAGTAGCTGTAGTGGTAACCGATCTTTGTTTCTCAGAATCAGACGGAGCAGCAAAATCAATTCTTGGATAACAAGTCATCGCTATATTTCGTTGAATATAGCGTCTGCAGGATACCTAATACATGATTCTGATATTCCCAATAAATAATGATTAAAGTCAGAGCGACGAGAAATTGCTTGCGGCTTGTGTAAAATATTGTAATCTTGGTCGGATCGCGACGAGGTCGTCGTGCGCGATGACGAAAACGGAGAGAGGGAGAGAGAGAGAGCTGCTCGAGTGTCTCATTCACATGCAAATGTCTATCAACAGGTGTACTCATCCGCTCTGTAAGCTTGTCACAAAAAATGCATGCCAAGCAAAAGTTTCCTCATCCTTCAGACTATAGTGCTGATGCTATATATCTTAGCGTGTGTGTGTCGCGTATTCAAAAGCTTTTCCGTTCGAAATAATATATCCGAGCGATGAGAGGAGAGCTGGGCATTCATTCGACACACAACTAACGCGACATTAATTGTTAGGTAAATTTTCATTCGAGTGCGTGGGCACTCGAATCTCGACGCGCAGTTTCATTCGAATCTTGACTGATGTCATATAATAAATTCATGCGTGTCTAATAACCATATTCTGGTTATTAGCTATTATAGCAAGTAAAAATGCTGATATATTTACACTACATGACGCGTGGTGCAGTTTAATTGAAGAAATTTTAAGAGCCTGATAGCGTTGCAAAGTGGAGAGCCCGCTACAAGAATATATATACAACGCTCTCTCGTCTTCGGTGTCAGTAGAGAACTCGTTTGCAACAGCAGCAGCAGCAGCAGCAGCAGCAGCAGTAAGTTTCCAAGAAAACAGATGAAAATCTCCGGCTACAAACGCAAACCAGTTACACTTACGTCGTTCGAAGATTGTATCGACATGCAACTGCACGAGAAAGCCGGACGAAAGGTGCCTAAAGGACCGAGTAATAATGCAAAGCTCCACACACACACACAGAGCGCGATTCGAGAAATTCGCGCGCGATCTGTCGTTTCGGAAGAATTCCGTTATACATTTATTTCTTTGTTTGCGGAGAGAGAGAATGTGCGTATTATATATGTGTAATCGGCTCTTATATAAATCTCGGCCAGCAGCTCTCTCTCTCTCTCTCGGAAGCCGATACTTTGGCTTCGCTCTGCGCAGCGATATCTCTTGATCGTCTCTTGCGCGCGTGCATAAATAATAAAAATACACACAGGCCTCGGCCAACAGGGGAAGAATAGCCGGACAAAAAGAAGAAAAGAGAGAGAGAGAGAGAAAAGAGGACACAATGAGAGTGTCTCCTGCTGCTGCTGCCGACGAAATATATATCTGCAGGTACAGACACCGCGTGGTTTGGGCCTGATGCTGCAGGACTCGGGGAATAATTTTTATGGATAGTCGGGAGGTATTTACGATGGCACTTGGCCGCTGACATGGGTTTCGTTGCGGCTTCTCTCTCTCTCTCTCTCTTTCGCGATGAATTTTAATTCTCCTTCGGATTGTTTGGAAAAAACTTCCCGCTGTGCGCGTGCGACAGTCAAACGATGATTTAATATTTTATACCGAAATGAGAGGCTTATTGCTCATATATACTCTCGATTTGTGAGAGCTATAATATAAGCACGTTATATTCTTACTCAGCGGGATCTCTATTACAATCACGCGTATGCATCAACGTTATAATATCGGCATTTTTTCCCTTTCCCACACGCCGGCTAATCGCTCAATCGCAAAGTAATTGAAAAAGACAATGAAAAAAATCGGCGAAATTCGAGAAGCCAGCAAAAGAGGGGCCGAAGTATTACCCCGCATTCCAGAGACTGCAGGTGAGCGAAGAGAGAAAGAGAGAGCTATTCAGAGAGGAGCCCGGTTTTCGGGCCGGTTTGGAGAGAGAGAGAGAGAGAGAGAGACTGCGACAAAGGACATTCTAGAGGACCCGATCCTCTTCTCTCCCAACCTCGTCGTGTTTTTTTTCCCCTTCTCTTTCGTTTCGCTTTTTCTCTATTCTTGTTTCGCCGCCGCACAGCGATGATACCGAGGCAGCGGCGGCGCGGTCTCTCTCCTGGAACCGAAATTTTGCGGCCTCGAGAAAACACGCGCTCGCTCGCGCAGCTATATATAACAAAGTAACTCCCTTATATACATATCCATCAGTGTATATACACACAAATAACCTTGAATTACGTCATCACGCGCAATGTAAGGTAAGAGTAGTATAATAATACACAAGGTATGTTATACACACGGAGTTTATTTGTTTGGATAATGGCCTGTGGATTATTATTCAATTAAGTTTTTCATTTGAGAAAACGAACACACTGTATATAGCGCGCACTCTGTAACACACTGCATCTTGGCGGATGGAGGATATGGGTATAGCATGCGATCTTAACTGCTGCTGGTGCTGCAGAGAGAAGAGAAGGATGAAGAAAAAGACATTCTTCGGCGCGTCGAAGCGTGCAGTATACTACAGCTGAAAGAGAGTGTGAGTGAGAGAGAGAGAGAGAGGAGCAGCCGGGCTTTTCAACAGAGTCACGCCGAGCAATAGTCGAGAGAGAGAGAGAGAGAGAGAGAGAGCTGCTCTCGCTGTAATTGAAACGTAACCCTATTGTTAAGGCATAATTGACTGACAGCATGCAGGGCCCTTTGACTTACTCTTTCTCGATCGCTTCTCTCTCTCTTTCTCTTTTCTCTTCGATCCAATCCGCGAAGAGCGATTCATCGGCAAAAACAGCAGCAGCGGCGGTGGCGGCTGCAGAAGGGAAAAAAAACTCTGCGCAGCTCTCGCTTATTTCTTCTCGCGCGCGAGCGCGATTCAATTGCGAAGGGCCGAAAGTTTTTAATGAAGCGGCGGCGGCGGCCGATGTGCTGCGCTCTGCGAAATCAATGTTATGTAGCCGAAGAAAGTATAGAGAGCGCGCGCGCGTGGCTAATCGACTGTGACTGTGTATCCTCTGGCAAAAAAGACGATATGGCTATGGAGAGTATAGCTGATTTTTTGGAAAAAAAAATGAGGTGTATATAATAGAGAGCGAGCGGTAAATGATCCGGTATATAGCTTTCAGAAAAACTGGCCAGTGTTGAAAGTGCTATCTATGTATATATATAGATTAGTGCAGTGTGTAGGTAAGTGTATGTGTGTAGAGGAAGAGAGCGCGGGTGTGACAATCAGGGCGGGACGGAGAGAGCTGAGCCGTCGCCGTTGCATTGAGGATCGCTGTTAGATGGCTGAGATTAATTATTATAACGCTGCGCGGTATAATTGAACTCGCTTCGATATCTAAGATATTAGTCGTCGTTGATTGCGGCCAATATATAGCTGAGTGACCACCGGCTTCAACTATAAATATAAAATATCTCCTACGTTATATAGTAGTGGAAACAATTAGTTTAATTAATTTCCATCAGTCGTCCCTATAATATACAACAGATATACATATACGCGCGCCTATACTCCCAAGTCTCGACAAAATTCCAAGCTTATGACTGTATACGGTCGCGCACACGAGCTTGATGTATACTCGAACGCCAACTCAAACAAGTCGTGCAAACAAAACAGCGCACTAATTGCTTACGTCAGTCTATACTGCCTCGAGTCAATGGACTTGTCCGGCCAAGTGCGTTCGCGAGTATACCAGCCCTGATGTGTGCATGTATATGTATATATGCCATATGTATATGTGCTGGAGAACGGCTCCTTCTGTGTGTTTGCCGCAGCCTTATTCTATACAGTGAACTGTGCATATCACGCATCGAAGAGTCTCGGTAAGTCAAATTCGATAGGGGATGAGCGCGCGTACTGACTATACACTTATATCTCAGCTCGGATCTGCGAAGGCCCTAATTGCCGAAGCCGCTTCTTTATATCTTCGGATGGCTTATTAAGGATTATTAGTCCTTGCTCACTCTTGCGCACCGCGGACATTCGTCCTTTTCGAAAATCCTCCACGAGTTGTATATACATATATACATACGGATGGTCTCAACTCTTTGAGCCGATGCCGCCGCTCCGGCGTGTTCTGCACTGGGCTCTTTCTTTTCCCTAATGAGGGATATCGATCTCTTGTATATATACCCTATATTATATACAACACCTAATGATTTAATCTCGACCGCATATTTATACGGGGTTGCATGGCTTCCTAATGACTCGGTGTCGTAATTAAATTAATGCTATATTTGTATACACTTGTTTGCGCGAAAAGGTAAGTTAATTTTTAATATCAAAAAGTCTTACAGTTTATCCTCCCACCGAATGTTATTCGATTTTTCGACGACCTAACTCTATATAACACACCAGTATATAGCGAAAGTGTCTCTCTCTCTCTCTCTCTCTCGGCTAAAAGTCTCGTGGAAAGAGAGTGAGAGCACGTGTAAGCAGATAAAGCGCTAGCTATATATATGTACGTGGAGGTGTGATTTTCCGCGTCTTCTCTCACACCGAGAGCTATGGCGCGCGGAAAAAGTATATATCCCGAGGACTAAAGGACTAAACACAGGCCTTGGAGTCTTAAACGGGCTGTCCCGACGTCTTGCCCGACAACTTCCTGAGATAAGCCGTGCCGATAGAGGCGTAAGCCCCTTGTCTCCTTCTTCCCCCTCCTACCCGGTGTATATCTGCTATCCCTCTCTCTTTCTTTCTCTCGTCTCTCGTCCTGTGCCGTCTTCTTTCTCTCCTTCTTTCTCAACTCACGCGGCTATCTTATCTACTACAAACAAGAATTATGTTTGCCTCGTAATCTACGCGCTCACACACACATACTCAGCGAAGAGACTCGCGCGATTTATTATCCGAACTGGTTGGACCAACGACGAGAGAAGCGAAGCTTGCGCACAGAGCCGCGCTGATCGTCAAAACGCGTTTTTTTTTATAGTATATAAGACTCTGCTGTGCACACATAGATATAGATGTATACATCGAGTTTTATGGCGAGGAAGCGGACGATTACGTAAAACTGCCTTAGCTGTCTTAGCTTGGGTGTCGTTGTATATATGCATCAGGTATGTGCGGTGTTATCGGGATCCTTTGAGAAAGTAAACACGAAGACTGGTATGGACATACGTGTACTACCTGTGAATCAATATAGAACGAGAAGCTTATCATTCTTATGTTATATAATGTATCAATATGTGACCAACTGTTTTTTTTTTTTTTTATAATTCCAATCGGACATCACATTGCTCAGACATGAGTTAGTTGACCTATCTCACAGTATCTCACAATTTTAAATATATGATCACGGAGAGAAATTATATACGAAGAAAGAGTTTATTAAATTTTATTTTTTTTTTCTGTGAATTTTCGCCCTTAAAAAAAATCTATACGAAATCAAACATAAAATGTACAACAAGTCCGTCCATATTCGACAAGTCTCGCTCTTTTCACCGCGGATCGTCACGTCTCCCGGTCGTGGAAAAGATAAAAAGAGCCCGAAAACTTTTCCGGCCAGTGTGAGACGAGACGGAAGCGAAGCAATTAGCATCGGAGAGTGCAGCGGCAATGGACTCGGTTTTCCAGCTGAAAAAATTCTTAATTTGATTATTACGATCGGTTGGGGCGCTTCCAAAGAGTCGCTCTGCCGAAAAGCTCTATCTCCGCCGTTTACTTTTATTCCTCTCTCTGCCGCGAGAGTGTCGACGAGTATTCCTCATCCGCTTTGTTTCCGTACTTCTGCTTAACCATATAGCGTGAAACGTCGGCGCCGCACCACAATATGCACGCACACACCACACGCACATTTTCGCCCACAGCCCGAATATAACAAAGAGTCAGGAGCCAGTTTACCGGGATAATATGCCTTTTTCCAACCGCCAACGTTAGGCGCGAGATATTGTATGATGCCGCGAGGACAAAAAAAAAATGTGGAGAGAGCTACGCCATGGTTATAGTCCGATAAATTCGAAAAAAGCGCCCGACGCTACCGCAATCGCGGAAAAATGAGCGCGTTCACACACGCTACTTGCTATAGCGCGTATACACTGCATGCGGAGGAAAAAAAAAAGCGCGCCAGCGACAAAAGCACCTCCGACAAAACGCGAGCTGTGCGCGCGCTGAGACAAAAGGGCCAAACCTATAACGATGACGCTGAATTCCACATGGCACACACAGGTCTCCAACTTTTTTTTTCCCATGACCGAGTCTAGTCTCGTTTTTTTTTTCAAAACCTCGTCGGGCTTCGAGCATGTATGTATACACAAAGAATAACAAAAAAAAAGAAGCATCGAATCGCAGCGCGCGCCGATATGATGTCATCGACGAGGCTAATCGCGGTAAAACTCTCGCGTATGTGTGTCTGTGTGTGTGTGTACTTACAACAATTCCAAGAGTCAATTTGGATTCGATTGCGTGCAGTGTGTGTATATGTATGTGTGGGATGAGCTAGATAGAGCTATATAAGCGAGAGGGATTCTCGACACGATCGCGAGATTACAGCTACACCCACGCGCCACGATATAATAGATAGTAATTGCAGGGTTGCGCCACACAGCCAAGAGAGAGAGAAAGAGAGAGGCCTCTCGACAGATCGATCACCGCGCGAAAGAGTGAGAAAGACGCTGAGAGAGAGAGAGAGAGAGAGAGAGAGAGAGAGAGAGAGAGAGAGAGCGTGCCATGATAATGCTCCAGCAAAGAGATCGCGCCGTAATGATGCGGCGCTGCTCGTCCGAGAAATCGTTCTCACATTATTTTCTCGCGATGACCCTATACTCCCCCACCACCAGAACCACTATACGTCCTCATATTATTATAGTCGTATTATACGTGCCCGCGCGATCGCTCGACTTTTCGCCTTCCTTTTTTTTCTCCTATATAATATACTCCGATTAATAACTCCTCGAGAGAGAGTATAAGTCTCGAGCGACTTTGTGCAAATTGCAAAGGCGTCTATAAATATAAAACGCGATCTTGTATATATATATATATATGAAAGTCATCGTACGATGATGCATCCGTATATATGCGCATGATAAAAAGAAGATAAGAAATAGATGAGTATAGGGCAATGAATGGCGATTTAATTAACGTGTCTTCGAAACGAGCAATGACACTGATGCCCCGAGACTTATAATACTTTGCAGCGCACGGTGGCAAATTGCAATTTATAGCGGGGACCGCAGAGAGCGGCTTCTCTCTTATATATTCCCTCGGCAGCGGCGGCGAAACGCTAATCGACAAACGGAACGAATTCAGTCGCGCTGCCGCTGCTGCTGCTGCTGCTATAAATTACGTTTTTGGCGCGCCGCCGATTGTAAATCTCGCGAAAGAACTCCTCCCAGCCGCATTAGCTCGCGCGCAACAAGACCAGGAGAGCGAGAGAGAGAGAGAGAGAGAGACTTAATAATCCAATCGTTCGCGTGTGTGTCTTGTATATACCGAAATCCGCTGCTCCGTTTTTTATATCTCATCCTGTGTATTATACGTCGGTCTTAATTGCCTTATGGCTTCTTCTCTCTCTCTCGTGTGTTTGCTCGTCTTTCAATCACGTTGCTCTCGCTTCCTAATGAAAGATGTGGAAAATCGTAGATATATAACACTGTGAGGAGATTCCCTTTTCTACTTCGCCAAAGCGATTTGCATATTATTTACAAACTGGTTTCTCGAGACGCGAAATAAAAAAATCTCCGCTGCTGCGCTGCAGCTTTTGCGCCACCAGCTCGAAGAACACGACGAGCATGTGTGTTTTGCCGGACAAAGTAGTGCGCAGTGGTTGTGTATATACCTATATATCCCGTTATTCCTTCGGTGCATATATCGTATACAACGCGTTTATTTTCTCCCGGCAACGATTGAATTCCGTTTTCCCTTGCCCCGCCGCCGCCGCAACCTTTCCCCTTCGCCTTTCTATATACAATGTTTATGCTGGAATAATGCGCTACTGCGCTCTGAGCGGCTGAATTTCATAAATAATTAATGATTCGCTGAAAATATTGCTCATTATTTGATCAACTCATTCGTATATCGCCGTGTGCGCTGAATTTACATGCGTTGATTTTATATACTCTTCTGTATATTTATGTGTATCGAATTCATTAAAATTAATTTCTTCTCTCGATTAAATCACAAAAGTGCGTCCTTTAGTATATTACCTAATAGGTGAAACAACAATCAATTCGTATATGTATATAGGAAACTACCGGGTATTTCGAGACAAAGAGCAAAGTCGAGCGTAGAGGATTTTGTAAGTTACGACGATGTACAGGCGCTGCTTTACAAACAGTGGCTACTTACGCATGATAACGTATTCAGCAGCTCCCCATGAAAGGGAGATAAGAAGAGAGAGAGAGAGACTCTATACTGTGCTGCAGAATTAGGAATTATACGCGCAGTGTGTGCGGCTTTATAAACGCGTACCGCCGCCGGAGCTTATAATATGATGCCGGTCTCTGGCCACAAACGAACGTAGCTATAAGAAGGTAAAAAGAGGCGCAGAGAGCTGCGAGCGCGCGCGAGAGGCAAATCACTTCGCACGTTCCTCGAAAAACCCTCGCCTACTTTTATGGGCTGCGAACCGCTTATTCTATTCCCGAGAAACTGTCGACCGCCAACGATTCTCACGTATATAATATAATATATACACCGCGCGTCTGTGTGTGTGTGTGTGTGTGTATGTGTGTATATTTGTTTTGTTTCTCTCCTCTCGCGCGCTGTAGCTTTTATAAGGGAGTAATTGCGCTGAATTGTATTTATACGTTATTTCATTGAAAGTAAAGTTGAAAGAAAAAAAAAACAAAATATACAAAAGCGAGACGCATAAAATTCGTATAATTATATGCGCGCAAAAATGACGAGAGGCACGCGGCGTATGTGTATCGCGCATTAATTAACGGAAATATATTCTCGCGTATATATGCATTATTTAATTTTAATAATGAAATTGATTTCAGAGCAGAGCACCTGTATGCATAGTGACGCGCTGCACACGCTCTTTTTTAATTAACGCGTATCGATTTAGAACGACAGAGAGAGAGGGAGGGACAGAGAGAGAGAGAGAGTTTAACGATCGCCTCATTTAAAATGAAATGCAGGGGATTTTCGCGGAGAGCCGAGAAGGAGGAACGACGAGAGATGAGAAAGAGCAAAAGAACATCAGCGACGACTTGAGAGTTTCGTGTCACCCAATCAGCCGCTCAGACCGTCCGTGGAGAATTAATATAATTTATGAAAATGAGCGCGGCCACCGCCGCCACCGATGACGGCTGATTCTTCTGCGGCGAGAGTGGTAGCCTTGTGTATACCGTCCATATAACGAGTTGCGCTTGTTGTGCCATACCGCTGATGCAGGTATTCGACTTTATTTGCCGACCAAATGCTCGAGTCTCTGATGAGACTATAATTATTCTTTAAACTATATACATGAGAGAATAAATATTCGGCACATACGATATGACGAAAATTTCAATTTCCGATATATGTATATGCAGTATTAAGCTGCAGAGTTGAATCGAGAGCGCGCTTATGATACACTTATAGGTATACCAACTTTCCAGTTAATAATTTTGCACGAAAAATCCGTCTTGGAGCCTGGCTAACGAAAAGTGATTTACGGCGCATGCAAATGCCGAGAGCTGTATATAGTTTGAGCGATACTCTCTTATAGCTATATACGCGACGAGCAGCAGAAAAAAAAAAGTGGGAGAAGGGGTATAGGGAGAGCTCGTTTATACGGCCAATAAATTACTAATAACTCTCTAATCTCCATTTAAATTAGTCACGAAGCACGTGTATCGCAGGTGGCGACAAGATTTCAGTGGGAGTAGTAGTGCAGCCTACGACGGTCAAGCCTTCCCTCCCCCCACTCACCAACAACGAGTTTTCTCGCTCTGCCGGAGATTGCAAATGACATTCATGGTGAAATCGAGTAGACTCCGTTAACAATAATTGATTTGATAGGCCGAGTTTTGCGTGCGCGAGTCTATATAGTAACTCGCGCGTATAGCTGGATTATTATAACGTTCGTTAACTTTCGCCATCGGGCTTGCGTCTCTGAGAGATAACGTGACTGTGAAAAATGTCTAAACTAATTTGAACAAGCTGGATATTTTATTAAATGAACCCTCGTGCTATTTCTGGAAATTGAAAATGTTTTTGTTAATGGCTGATTCTTTAAGTGCGTATACAAGTGTGAAAAATTAAAAAAAATTGACATTGTTCCACAGCACTTGTACTTAACAGCATTAAAATGATAAAAGTACAAGCAGATAACATTATTAATAATGAATTATAAAAATCTCGATTTTTGAAAAAATTATTGTGTGATTTTAGAAAGCAGATATATTGGTGAAATTTATAAAGGCACATCAATCATCTTTTGAAATTTGCGAATAACAACTGCATTATGGGAAATAATACGAAGTGAATCGCAAGTGCTAAAGAACTAAAGACTCATTTCAAACCTGATTTACATGTGAGTTATGCAACGGATTTGCCTCACAAACTCTACGCTCTTGTTCACAATTGCTTTAAAGAATATATCTAACGAGAAAAAATGATTTCTGGTGTGAAAATAACGATCACCTCGTCGCAGCTCCATTAAGTCCTTGAGCAGTTATAAGCCTGAAGCAAGGCAAGAACGAAATTTTTCAAAGATACAAGAGGTATACGGGGGCGGCGGTAAAAAAGGCCCGTGAGCCACACGGCGCGGCGTCGTCGCCAAGCTGCAGGGAAACCTGTCCCTAATTGATAGGAAATTCCATCGTGGTTCTTCCCCTCTTCTCTTTCTCGGCTTGTCCAGCCCTACCTCTCCCTCTCTCTCTCTCACTCTCTCGCACTCGGTCTGTATATCTGCGTGAGGGAATTTTTCAGAGGCCGTAAAACAGGTCGTAACTGGATAGGTACTTTGCGAGGATTTGTAATCCGCGCGCCTTGTAATACCTCAGGATTGTAGCGACTGCGCGCACACACGTCGCTTTTTAAGGGCCGCGCGCGTCGCCGCGACGAGAAAAGAGAGAGAGAGAGAGAGGAAAAAAAGGAAAAGTTAATTAGGACGTCGCGCTCTATATAAAACGACGATCCTCGCTTTCTGGATGAAAATTCCATTTTCCGTAATTATCTCGGAAATCCAGAAATTGTTTTATTGGACGGGGAATTTCGCCAAGAAAAGCAATTAAACCGCTTCTTGTGTACTCTTTTTGCGTTCTGCTATATACACGCGCGCGCGCGACAACTTATAAATAACTCTCGTATTTAAAACTTTATCGCGCGGCAAATCGAATGTCCGCGTTAAAAATTGTCAAACCGGAATCGAGTTAACGATCTACCTGAAATTTCTATACGCACACGCGACGAATCTGAGAAAGGAGAGAGAGAGAGAAAAATTAGTATGCTGAAAAAATCCCGACTGTTCCCGTATCGTCTTAAAATAGCGTGAGCAAACGCAATTAGCAAGAAGAGGGAGAAATGAAAAAAAAGGCTGTAGATATAAAGAAGTGGGCGGAATGAAGCTGTGGATTCATTAGTGGGTCGCTTCTGCAATTTGATTACGCTTGCTACTTCACTCTCGCTCTCCAATCAGCAGGCATTCTCTTTGCTATATACGAGCACTGTAACTTTCGGCGCCTCTACTGCAGCTACGCTATATAACACTATTCGCTGTATATATATATACCTACTACGTGTGTGATGGTGCCCCGCTAGTTCGCAAACCGGACGAGGAAGCCGCGCGGATTGAAATCCGGGACCGATAGCTTTTCCGAATCGAACTACTCTCTCGAGCACCTCGTCAAACACGCGCGTCGGTCTCTTTCGTTCTACTCTGATATTAGAGCTGCACGCCGCGGTTGTCGACACAATCAGAAGCTATGGCGGATCGATTTCGAATTTAGCCATCATACGGCTCTATTTATATTATACTCGCACTTTTGGCTCGTGTTAAGTTTTTTTTTTTTTTGATACACGAGAAATCATCATCAGTTCGTTTATAATAACGAGACTCTCGGTATATCGTGTATTATGTGATCCCTGCTTGCAATCGAAAGAGTCTCTCAGCTCTGAAATTTTTCTCACGTTCAGGACCCGCGGGAAGCCTCTGTGTGACAAGATTGAGATAAGGAGCCGCATCGAAGCGTTCTCTCAGTCTTCTTTCTCTCCTCCGACGAGAGCGTGGGACTATGACTAGACAGGAATCAATTCGATATACTCTGATGGCATATATACCCAAATGAACGAGGCTCTTGTATACACATATACACGTAGAGAGGTCGTCTATGTATATACATGTATATTTCGAAAGAGAAAAATAAAGCCCATTATAAAGACAAAATCAAGTTTGACCAGCAGCAGCGCGATAGAGGGAAAAAAATGGAAAAAGCAGCGAATAGAGAGAGAGAGAGAGAGACTAGACTCTGTGTACTCTGGGAAAACGAATTTGGAAAAGAGCCCCCCTATATACTCGCGTCGGCGATTTGTCGCGAAACCACCAATTTTCCCGATCGAAAGGCTATGCAGCAGCGCGCAGCACTCGCGCTTGGTTAGCTCGGAACACGGCCACCCGCGCGCACACACATATGTGTATATATATATATAGCGACGGGGACGACGCTCGACAACAGGTTGAATTAATTGACAAAGATAGCATTTTCCGCGTCGATGTACCTAAACGCAAATATTCGATTGCGCGCGGCTATATATACGGTGCAGTAGGGCGTCGCCAGCAATGCCCTCCGCGATTCGGTTGATCGAACACATTTTAATCAATTCCATTAGTGCGCGGCGCCCTTCCATCCTGCTACTACTCCACATATGGCTCTTCTCCTCGACGGACTATCAACTATTATGTGTGCACATGTGGCTAATACACACCGCGGGTATACATATAGCGACATGTTTTTTATCTGGAAAAATTAACGCGTTACATTTGTCGTAAGAAAAATTGAATTTATTATCTCTGTGTTAAATTGCAAAGAACTATGATGCGCATCACAGCTGCCTTTGAACTACACATTGCGTTCGCCAGTGACTTGAGCGTTTCGGTTTACACGGCGCGCCAATCATAGCCGGACTAATTGGCCGTTGGCGGCTGCATGGCGACGATTAAACGCTCCATCACAGAGACAGTTGTACTCTCTGGTCGTCCCGCGGCCTTTTCCAAAATCTAGCTCGCGCGATTAATGGCCCGTGAGAGAGTTCCACCATACCTACTGTTATAGGTATAGCGACGCGAATTAAAAGGGACAAACGCACACACGGCTTATGTAATAAAAGCGTGCGTGTGTATATTCGTATATTATACATTTTTGTGTATTTTCAAATATCGAGTCTTTGGAGATTTAGCAGTCGCTGATGCTGCTATGGTGACGTAGTGTGTCGAGCCTTTTATCTCGACAATTTAGATACTCCTGACAGCTGGGCAATTAAGATTTATCATTCGAGAGACATAATTTTAAGCCGACGTCCGCTCGGCTGCATTAGCCTGATGTCTTGTTTCTTTGGCTGAGCTTTTAAGAGCCCGCAACATCATCGTATTACAGAAATGTCAACGCGTGATATTGACTTTGATGATGGATTTTTGTTAATTTCAGAGAGACCGCGTACAATATAATATATAAGCAGTGATTCTTCGAGATATAGAGAAAAGAGATAAGGCGTTCGGTAAAGGGTAATCCCCGGCGAAATGATCCCATGAAGCGCAATAATAGCGTCGTGAGACTGTATAGCAGAAAGTGGCGATTACCGGCAGCGCGAGATGTTGGCCGCGAGAGAGAGAGAGAGAGAGAGAGGACAGTAATAGCTCTCTCTCTCTCTCTCTTTCTCCCTACACCCTCTCTGGCCAAAGTTTTCTCGCTCGAGGTTTTTCCAGATCTCGCACAGGCGAGAGAGTATAGAATCGAATCGGCGTGAGAGGAGGCAAGGGCTCGTATACTTTGCCCAGGGAATTAACATATAAATTAGGCCAAGCCGGCCGGCCGCTGCTGCCGGTATAACAGCGCGAGAAAAAGCTCGAGTGCGAGCGAGAGCTAACTCGATTCTGCTACTTGAAATATTTTCAATTATACGAAACGACCTCTCGATCGATCGCGTTCGCGCGAGAGAGGCCAGCTAGCTTTCGCGAGGCCGTAAACTTGCTAACTTATATTGGATGCCCGCCGAGACTATTTCGTGAACATATTTTTCATTGGGAAAAAAGCTCGACGAGAGAGCCATCAAAAACTCGACATTTCTTCTTCTTTTTTTTTTTTATCGCGCGCGAGAGGAGGCTAAAAACGCGCGCGCGCGCGCGCTTTCCTTATATATATACAGTTCATAATAAAGTCATAACTTCGATTTTACAAAAGTATGATTTATTACGCGGAGAAAGCGATTCCGAGAAGGCATTTATCGCGCCTTTTTCCTTCGTTTCATGCCCCTTCCATATATCTTGGGCTT
>UCQR01087485.1:1225-12913 GCA_900474235.1 Cecidostiba semifascia | reverse complement strand
GGTGTAGTGTTTCATTATCACGCACAAAACTGCCAAGCTTTAATAATAAAGAATAATTTATAACGACACCGCTTATATGTTTCACTTTTTATGTATATATTTTTCATCATTTTTACAAAACTATGTTTTTTTCGTATAAGATATATAAACGTATACAATATTATGATGATGATTCAATTTCAAAATGTTTACAAAAGTACGTTAGATATCGTGCTGTCAAATTAAATGCGCTTTACAATTAATGAAAAATAAAAACATAAATTGAATCGAAAACGTATATTTACTTCAACATAGAATTATCGTTCGTGTTACGTTACCTATATATAATGTAAACTAAATGATTTTATGATGCGAAATTTGCAGTTAAACGTATATGCATTAATAATTCAATCGAATGACTTTTAAACACTACTTAAAATGATAATTAAAAAAACCTACATACAATGGTGAATGACTATATTAGGACTTTTTGCAATTCAGACTAGATTTATAACAGAGTTAATAATAATATCGCGTGTGATAAAACTTTCTTCGTTTGTTAAAACCCGCACAAGAGAAAAACCGATAACAGTATACAAATGAAAAAAAAAAACCAAGTATACATCGACAACATTTTTCAAAAAAGATTTCCATACGCAATCGCTCGTCGAATTTCGTATGCGATACAACTTTCATTCTCAAATAACGAGCAATTATACATGCATATATAACCACACTGCACTACCATAAATGCCCAATAAAAAAACATTTTTTTCTTTACTCTTTTCTCTCTCTCTCTCTCTCTCTCTCTCACACACACACACACACACACACACACACACACACACACACACACACTCTATCTCTCTCAAAAGATAATCGACCGTGTGGTTGCCACCGCATCCCCAAAGAAAATCAAAAACGATCGTCGACATATCATAATCAATGAATTCAAAGCAGCGTAGAGAAACATACACTCTACGAGCAAAATCCTCGCATATCGACGATCGCGACGATTTTCTTCGAGGACCATATAGGTATATTATATATGTCAGATGTCAAAGACGGATGCTGGAAGTACAAGTGCACTTGGATGTAAGGACGGTCCGCCGACGTCATTTCGTGGACCCCGGGTAGTAATAGACGACGGCGGGAGCGGGCAACTGCCAGTGGGCAGCGTGAAGCTCGATCAGCTGGAGAAGAGTCTTGCGTACCGCCGGGGGTGTGTTGTCCTCGTTGAGGAAAGCGTCGCGTACGCTACCTAGTAATTGCTGCAGTTGGGCTGGTAATTCCATAGCAAGGTCCTTGCCGACGCACGTCAGGATGTAGAAGAGACAGTTCGCCTGGGGGAGAGTGAAATATGCGGTTTAACATTGAGATTTGGTATATACGGAAATTAGTGGCGCTATTTAAAACTAAAAATAAAATGTAGCGAGAGTTGAATAATTGGCTGTCTGCGCTATGAATTATAAGTGTTGTGGAATAAATATCATACGAAAGGAATGAAAACTAAAAGTATGTATACAAATTGCTCGCTGATTCAATTCCTCTGGAAGTTGCGTATTTTCTTGTATAATAATGGATAAAATTTTAGCGTGAGCGAAGAATTTAAATTTATATAAATTCAATTGATAATATAACACAATAATGTTTTTTACACTATTAATGTTTACTCAGACAAGCTAGGCACCGTCAGCGATTTCAAAACTTTTTGCATATACCAATGCCACAGCTGTTACATAAAGTATCTCGTGGACATGAATCAGAACGATTTGTATTATTTAAGTATGGAAAATATATGTTGTATTAGAATAAAATAACGCAGTATAGAGTAGCGTACGATTGGTACGTACCTCCGCAGGGGAATTAATCATCGGAGGACGAAGACAATCTTGACAACATTTCCAGAGCAGCGTGAGAAGAACCCGCCCGGGTGGAACGCCTTCCTGCTGCGTCTTTAGCTGGAGCTGCCGACGTTTCAGCTGCAAAAAAATCACTCGTTTAGAAATTTTCTTCTTTTATTCGCTCAACACGAAGAGAATTATTTTTGTTTACATTTACGTTTTATTAACTCATTGCTTCGAAATTTAATGACGAAAGAATTGAGACATCGTCGTATACTAATAAAGAACAGCGGCAGTTAATAGTCATATACAGCCCCCCAACAGCGTCTCATACAATCAGATACCCTCACGAAGCAAAAACAAACATAATCGGCGGCTCCCATCGGACCATATAATTACGATATTGGGAAAGGACATAAACGCGTTTAACGTCCCAAAATTACCGCAAACAAATAATTTCTTTTTATATACGTATAATACACACACGCTTCGTGCTCCGGATGAAAATTGCAGGACTGTGCGTCACTGCGTTGCAGGGTGGTCCGACAATTGCAAAAAAAAAACCCGAACAAATATGTTGTACAAGCTGAGATTATCTTAATTTCTTCATTTCGGTGAAAAGCTGCGCGTTAAAATTGCCGCCGCGCGGTCATTTCTTTTTTTAATGAAAAAAATTTTATATACGTCGTGTATTTACGAGTAGTATACTGGAGCAATAACTCGAGACTGTACAAATATTTACTTTGCTCTCAGCACACGTCTTTGCCGAATTGTTATTAAAAAAAAAATCTCACCTGACAATACATTTCATTGAGGAATGTCATGAAAGCCGAAAAGTGATGACAGGCCGAGACGTCCTGGAGGAGTCTGATGCGTTCCTGGTACCAGGCTTGGCAGGTGTTGAGTAATGACTCGAGAAACGTCTCTTTCACTTCTTTCTGAATAAAACGTGAGATTTCAGCTAAGAAATAAATTCCTCCATATGGAACATAACAATATAAGAATAAATATATGCTCACCTCGATTATCGTGATACAAATCTTGGCTGCCGGAGCTGCGCAGCGCTGGTTCTCGATGACGCGCTCCAAAATGTGCCGCACGAGCTCCATGAGCGCTCGTGCGCTTAAAACGTTGGGATCTGCGTGAAAGAAAAAAATCGGTAAGTATATAAGCATATAAGCCTTTTTTTATGGATTTATCGTTATGCTCTTCAATTTCTTTTATACATATACGATTCTCCGAATTTTATAAGGATTATATACTATATATGGGTATATTGCTTTATATTATACATTTTCTCAAAATTTACGAACGTTTCTTTTTTATTAGGCCCACGCGCGAGCCTTTAACCGCGATATACATATAATGTTGCTTTAATTGAACGATAAATTTCGCTGTATTATATACATATACGATTTCGGAACTGACAAATTGGCGCGCGAGATTTAATTGATTTTTAACGAATGGCAAACGCGCGTCTGAAAAGAGCCGTATGTGTAATTCATCCTCTCTGTTGGGTCTGAAATTTGGGACTCTTTAATCATACGTGCGTATATAACTTTATTCGAATTTGAATACGTATGTATATAATACTTGACGCGGAAACTGGGTCCGGTCATTAATCGTATCTTTTATTTTCGAAACCGTCGCGTATATAAAAGCTTTTATATTCCGCGATATACTTTCTTCGCTTGTGGATAAAATGTTTATAACGTTATACACATTTATACCGGCGTTATAATTCATTCTTAATATTATATACCCCAGCCGAAAAATTGGTCCTCGATTACGTTTCGTCCGCAAAATACAACAAAAGTGACCAAAAATGCAATTCCGCAGAGTATAGCGCGTGACCACGCCTTATTTCGCGCGGGCGCATATATCTTTAGAGGCTGTACGTATATATGCAGCTAAAAAAAAGGCGCAAAGTGTGTATCAAGGTGAAGTGAAGGTATATACACGTGTGTGGACTTACCGTCGATCGCTTTGAGCAATGTTTCTTGCACGTCGGGAGGAAACTTTCCAAGCTCCGATGCGTCGGCTATGTTCATGGCTCTTGCGGCCAGTACATCGGCAGCTGTGAAGCTTTTGGAACGTCTCAGGCCGTATGAAGATACGAAAGACAATGATTTCGTGAGTTTCCCCGGTTTCGGGGTCGGAGTTTTCATGTCGTGTGGTTCCACGCTGAAGTGAACTCTACCGGAATTCTATAATACGCGTAATAATAACGTCAAGATTATATTAATCTTTTATATATAATAGCTATATATACTATAATTATAAAAAATAAGAAGATACCACGCACGAAGAATATGCAGCGTTTTTCTCATGTAAATTTTTTACAACCGCTGTGTATATATTGCACGCGCACGTGAGAGAGAGAGAGAGAGAGAAAAAAAAAGAGAGGTTTACTTTAACCCGCATTGTTTTTGACCTTGTGCGCATGAGCTCCTCTATACTGAAATGAAGCACACTTTAGTTTCTCAAGTGAAATTTATCTTCATTCAAATGAAGTTCTCTCGCTGCATATAGACGGAATCTGCGTTTCACGCCGGTGAAGAGCTTAGCATCCACTTAAAAGCAAAACAATGCTGAGAGTCTTTTGTCGTGTCAGAGCTTCTTACGGTAAATATTTCAAGCTGACTGCTAAAAATAAACGCGCGTGGCGTTTACAGCTGATGGTCCACATATAAAAGATAGTATATGTGGAATATTTATCATGCACAGCATTACTTTTCTTGTAGAGATCTCCTCTACATCATATTTGATCAACGAATCGATCAACCTCATTCCCAAACATTTATACACTCTCCGCAACACACGCTCTGTCCAAACACACAGTCGAAGCATCAGCCGTGCGTCTGCAAGCTTCGAAAAATAAGAAACGAACAGTATATGTCTGACTCACATGCAAAATATTCCCACTGGATGCGGATGTGTTCAACGCGTGGGGCTGTCGCATGGCGGTCATCAGGGGGTGATAGTTTGGAGGATGATGGTGTGGACCAGGTGACAGCTGATGCTGCAATGGGTAGTGAAGCTGCTGTTGTTGTTGCTGTTGCTGTTGGGCGTAGAGGTACCGGTGGATGTTACCACTGGACTTGCTGTGCTGCAGGTAGTAGGGCCGGTCCATCGAATTCGATTGGGACCTGTGCGAGATCGATAATAATTATGTTGTGTTATATATTAAAACGTGATGTAAGCTTGTACATAAAATCGAAGCTCTTATACTTATGTGTTTGCGTTATTATTATTATTGCGGTTTATGTTCGCCACGCCCGCATGTGTCTTATATCTTTATACGTAACATTATATCTTATTTAATATAGAATCGAATCGACGTGTGATCCACAGCGCTTAATTAAGAGATCGAAATTCATCATACTGTTTCTCGGCTGCTGCTTCGGATATTTATAATTAAAAAGCATAATAAGTATATAGCTATACAGCACATACGCGAGAAAAAACGGCCGATTCACGCGAGGCTAATTATTTCGTCGCTTATATTCGCGTCGTCGATAATTAAGCGCGTGGTGTATGTACGTGCACAAAAGAAAATTTAATTACACGCGTGATGCATGTGCGACATAAAAAACATAAAGGTAGTAGCTTCTCACTTGGGTAGGTGAAGGTCGTTCTGCTTCATGGTGAATTCCTTAGCGTGTACGTTCAATTGGGGATTCGTTGCATTAGCCGTTGTTCCGTCCGTTCTGACGCCTTGAAAAAAGAAATCAGACGTATATAGTGCAGAGATTAATAATCTTTCGGTTATTGGCTCTCGTCGTGGATATATATAAGATAATATAAAAGAGAGAGAGAGAAGTGAAAAAAATGGTTAATTACACGAACCGGGCGGTCGATAAATTTCAAGGGATGGTTTCGATTTCAAGGTCGCTACGTTATTATTTCGTTTCTGCAAAACTGCATCCCTCATCTGAAAGCAAAGGTCGATTATTTTTTATAAATATAGGTATACTATTATACACGTTATAAGTAGAAACAGACGAGTTTGCTGGGTCTTATACAAAATATCCATATCACATTCAAATATAAAATATAATCTCAAGATATATATGCTTCTATATAATATACAAGTACTTTCATTTCATTTCAAACGATTTTCATAATGAAACTAATCCAAGCCTACAGTAACGAGATATGCCTCTATAAACGCATAATTTTCGAAAGACGCTCCCCATCAGAAAAGCCAAACCGCAAAGTATATCTCGGGTATGCGATATCACCTCTCTCAAATCGTTTGTTTGCCAAGGCGCAAATGCAGCGCGAGATAGTAGGTGTGCATAATAATGAATGACGAGTTTCCCTTCGTCTGAAGATCGACTGCACTTTCCACAGAGGCGCTTTCGGCGACATATGTGCGGCAAGACGCGCGCGGCAGAAATCAAAAGAAAGTTCAGCGCCTTCTCACGCCGATATTTCTTTTCTCGTCTTCTCCAATCAAGCGCGCATCTTGCCACTGATAGATATCCCACCTGGCTTTCTAAATTTTCTTTCTCACGAACGGTGCGTCGTGTGTGTGTGTGTGTAATGGTATTATATACGAGCTCGGCTTATTGCGTTGGTATACCTAGGTATAAGTACTTGTCGGCTAATCAATTGTCTCGCTGTTGAGATTGAGACGTTATAATGCTTTGATGCTGATAATGTGCGTGTAGAATATATATTTTATAAAGGAAATAATCTATTCAATTGATTTACGCGTAATGCTTTTATGGATTTTATGGTGTAACGATTCTCGTTTAACTTTTTTTTTTTTTTTTTTAATTGAAGCGTCGTATAGATTAAAGTAATTTTCAGATTTATGTACACAATTAGATGGTAACAAATAAGCTAATTTTAATTTTACAATGACAATTTCCACTCCAATGCCGTTTGAAAGTCTTGTGCAAAATGATTTCGTTTCCAATTTCATATGCTCGACCGCAAGCGATCGGCTGCGGATCTTCATTTGCAGAAATTGTGAAACTTGTTTACACACTCTGTTGTCGAAGTCATTTATGCATAAACGGTGTTCATACAATGAAAATATGTCCTACAGAAAAAGCTGGTTTCTCTTTGTGCAAGATTACGGTAAGCCCATAATTTTACTTGCATTTTGTGTTTTTCTAATGGTATGATGAAAATGATTAATCTTAGTGACTTACATAAATATCAGGTAAATAAAAAATTGATTTGAAGTCGATACTTTTGTAATGATAAATTATTATATTAAAGAAGATATAATTTTAAAGAAAATGCGATTTCTTCTTTATCTGCGACCTGAATCAGCGTTCAGTTTTCAATCGATCATCATTTAACGATTCAACTATAGCTTTAATTTTTTTACGAGATCATCACGCATAAGTGATAAATTCTTGACTATCAATTTTGAAAAAATTGAATAAATTGTCATACTATCCGAATTACCTTATATTTTTAGAATAAGGTAAAACCCGATGTACGCGCAGATCCATCAAGTTCGTTTAGCAAGGAATAAGAGAAGAAGAAGAAGAAGAAGAAGAAGACATGCGACATCAGTAGCAGCCAAGCTGAAGTCAGCCCCTTATGTAAGGAGGTTCGCTCATCGCCTCGTGTACGTCGGGTAAGCTCGATTGCGGCGTGCTGTCTACCCATTGCTGCTGGCCGGGATTCAGAAAACAACTCGGACGCATATGAATCGTGACTTCCTATTATACAGCCATTTGCGACCAGCATAAGAATGAACCAGCATCGAAAAATCAGGCGCGATCGTGACTTTCTTGCTAGTTCGACTGATGTGTATTAGTATTGAATAAGAGACAGTTGAAATAGAATTTTTTCAGACATATTTGTTTAATTTTAGAGTTGATACGTTCTATCCAATCTATATATTTTATTCTTTTAGTTTATAGTGAGAGAAAAGAGTATATAATATGTAAGTATAACGCTACTGTTATTGCGCTCTTTGACGCGCTTTCCTGACATTGACATGAATACTTGTGATTAGAAGCATTAACTCTTTAACAGGCACCTACATCAGTATAGGTTACGTTCAGAGAAGTATAGAGATGCGCTGCAGCTACTGCAGAAAATGATGAAAAATATCGAATGCTTCAACATATACAGCTTTAAATCACCTTCGAAGCTCTTTCGTTTCTTTCCTCTGGAATGTGGCCATGAACATTTTCATTGTACGCGCGCGTGCTAATTTGTTTCATTGAGCCATGGAGGATGATGTGTGTAGGAGCTTCATCATGACAACATCAGCGCTATAGGATTTTATTTCTTTGAAAGCTACGGCACGTCATTTAATTTAAAAAATAGAATATTCCTTTTGAAAACTGTAAACGCATTTGAAAGGTAAGTTTAAAAGCTCTCCTCTATATCGTGTTACAGCGTGTCAACATTATGTCTAAAAATAAGACATGGATTTGAGTCTGTTTGAGTTAGTAAATTGGACGACCGATCCAGCTTCCAATAATAATAATAATAATAATAATACAGCAGAACACGATTTTACACTCGATCTAATAGCAGTTAAACCGCGCCAGGATTCGAGCGTAATCGTACGTTGCAAACGACTGCCAAAAACGCTAATATACACATGCTGATTTCAAAACACATCACGTCAACTGCCTCTGGCTATCGGATCGAACAGAAATTGCACACTTCCTGAACACACATACACACGAAATTTTTTCTAACAAAAAATACCAGTCTTACATAAAACTCCACATGATCATTTTGACAATCAGTTCCACACAGAAGATAATATATGGCTTCAAAGAAACCAATAAGAAGTTCAATAAGAAGAATCTTCGTTCGAATAGCAGTCGGACAAAAGCTATAGTAGCGCAAAAAGAAGTAGCAGAAGAAGAAGAAAAAGAGAAGTATGCACACACACACACACAGTAATAGAGTCGGGAGAAAGAGCTCTAAATTTAACCAAGCAAAAGGGCGACTTACAGTGAGAGCCTCGTGAGAATCATGCTTGCATGATGTCGAAGATCTGACGCGCTCTATATTATAACTATACAATACACGTCTCTCCCTCAATCTCCTCTATATCCGATGATCATCAGCGCTTGATGCCCATGACGCGTCGTTCACTGATTTTTCTAGATTACAAGGATATATCGTAAAAACTCGATGCACTATACAGCTGCAGGCGTTTCCCGAAGAAAAAATTCGAGAGCGGGAGTGGCGCACACGCGAAATGTATAAAGGAGAAAAGAGGAGCGTGCACGGAAGCTCGCTCTTTCTCTCTCTCTCTCTCTCTGTGACTCGCGATGACTGCGGGGACTAATAATAGTTCGCGCGCTGCGCAGCGGCAGCGGCGGCGAATAGAAGCGCAAGCCCGCCTCCGGACTGAAATATCCGGGAGAGAGAAAGAGAGGAGCTTTCGCGTGGTATAGGCGCTTTCTCGATCGGTTGACTGGTGAGGAGATGATCTCTCTCTCTCTGTTGTTTTTCTAGGTGACCGGTGCGCAGAGTTTTTTTGTAGATGGCAGAGCTTTTTGGCGGGATGATGTGGAGACGAACTGATGGTTGAGATAGCCAAAGAGGAAATTGGTTTTTCAGTTTTATAAATCGATGACGATGATTTAGGTGTAGTTTATACAAGAACTGATATATGTGTGATATAACAGTAGTTTAAAATAACAGTTTTTTTTTATTATTTTTAATCATTGAATCTATATATAGTTATAGACGGATAATCGGGCTTGTATATTGGATCATTTGATTTTTAATTATAGATGAGCTTTACTATAAGAGCTTTGATATTTAATAACAACGTGTAGAGCAGCAACAATGAGATTTCCTAGAAGCACTTGCATCAAAGAAACGATGTATTATAGCCTCTGACATTTAACATTAGAAGCTATTATTTTCGTCCTGCACCTCTATAAATACAGGCGCAACTGACCCAGTATACACAAGAAGCAGTACTTTGCGTCAGCTATGTGATACTATATAGGTATATTCTACATGCAGCCATCATCATGAAAAAATATAAAATTCATGATTAAACAAAAATAAACTTCATCATTTTATTGGCTCAACAAAAGCTCATCTTACCTAATATATTAATTAAAAGAAAAGTTGTTGCATAATTCAATATAAACTACATCCACTCACTCGACCTGCATATAAAATTCCACCGATGCACCCACACGCTCTAGAAAAACGAAAGTTTCCTTCCTGCAGCTGCCTTTAATATATAAGCCGCCTGCGCACTAAGCGCCTAGACATCTCCCTCGCAACAATTAATTATAAAGACCTCATACCAGTGTCCGTCGCATTTGGCTCGAACAATTCTCGGCGAGCGCATTAGCATCATGACGCATCGCGCTCAGCTCTCGCTGTATATATACCATCAGATGTCCAAATAAACTATACTGGACCCCATAATATACATTACCCCTCCGATCGCGCGAAAAAAAAAAAATATATACCTTTTACACTATACAATATACTCGCATAGAATGCACCGATGCACTTATTGCGGAAAAGTGCGTCGCAAAACAGAGCGACTGTCCCTCACCTTCGTGTTCCTCTTGGCAACGTTCTGCACCATCGTCGTCGTCGTCGTCGGTATATCACACTATATGCGCGTTTCTTTATTTCGTTTAGTTTTTCCCTTCAATTTTTTCGTTATATTTTTGCCGAGAGTAATATATAATAAAAAATACGCCAGCGCGCACGACGACGCGAAACCGCCCGTCAAAGCATTTCCGAAGTAACGGCCCGACTAGGTGTTGCAGCCGAAGAGTTTATAAAGTATATATATGAAGCTGTGTGAATATTGTGCGAGCGCTCGTCGCCGACGAGTCGGCGGAACTGTCGGACTCTCTGAGCTAAGCGCAATGTGCCGGCCGGAGGTGGAAAATCGCGTCATCGTCGAAGGTTAGATCATCGCGTTTCTCTCTCTCTCTCTCTCTACTCTCTTTCTTTAGCAGAGGCGTATTAGACACTTTATGCACGTGTTATACGTGTATGGCTGATGGTTTATACAAGTGTGTGGGTATATAGATGGCATCGGTGATGTTGGGAACTACTTTTGGATCTGGACAGCTGTATGCGGTTGAAAGCTCTCTTCGTATACTGCGTGTGTTCATGTTTTTTTGGTTTGTTTTTGTGTATAGGTGTGGATATATTCCGCGCCAAATAGAGTAGAATCACTTTCGCTTGACGTTTTGCTATGAAAAAGGAAGATTTGTACATTTATTCTGGTTTGAATTGGATTGAGAAGGATGCGAATTGCATCACTTTTCAAATCCTAAATACTTAATCTTCCGCAAGTTTCATTTAAGACACAGATATTACACTGTTTTATTGCTATAGTATTTCAACGAGACCGCGCGAGCAAAGAAAGTGCAAGTGCGATTGTCACCTGCCTACGAAGAAATACATATATATATATCACCTAACAGAAGAATGTATGATAGTTCCTCAGGTGAAAAGTCTCTGCCCATACAGCACGAGCTCGTGTTGAGAATGAGCAAATCGTTGGTATACCATTTATGTACACACCTACTCCACGCGACGAGTCGGCCACAACGTCAAAAGAAACAAGAAGCGGGAGAAACGAAAGGCCGCTCTATAGCGCTACCATGACGCCCACGAGCTTCTGATGCGTTGGTAAATTATTCAGTTGAACTTGCCCGCAAGCGCGAACGTATTACAAAAAAATAAATAAATAAAAAGTACTAAAACGATGAAAAATTTTTAAGTAATCGTAACCTTTTTTGAAATTCCCGGATGATTCCACAAGCTCACTATATCGACGCCTGAGTGGAAGAACGACGTATCTCGGCCGCGGTTTCAAGAACGCCGTAACTCAGCGCGAGCGTATTTTCAGACTTTTCCATGTCATTTCTATGCC
>UCQR01087478.1:2879-16567 GCA_900474235.1 Cecidostiba semifascia | reverse complement strand
GGGGGGGGGGGGGGGAGAGAAAACTGGAGCTTCGAAATATACGAAAGGAGGTCTAAGGGTGTGCGAGAGCAGTGCGCGCCTCGATATTGGCTTTCGCCGAAGTAGGATCTCGATTGCGTGTATTTCGACTCTTATGTTCCTATATAGCTTCCTTCCCCTCCGTTGCTTAGCTCTATATGCTTCTTCTCGTCTTTTCCTTCGTTTTAGCTCCCCGCGATCGCAGCACTTCGTTCCGCGCGTGTGTATACGCGCTGGGAAATTTCGCGATCTGCAGTGTATACGAGAAACGTAAACAACCAGTTTCGCTCTCGAGATTTTTTTTTGCCCCTGTGCGGCAAATATTGCGGACAAACACTGTGTGCGTCGACGTCGCTCTGCAAAAATCATCCGGCGAGGCTGGAGTTTCATGCCGCTTGTTTTATCAAAGAGCTTATATGGAGCGCGTGTATTATGGAAGTATATGTGGAAAGGACGGAGAGCTGAAATTTATCTTGGCGAGTTAATGCGCCTGATGAGTGTAATTTCATTTCAGACTATACGAGATCGAAAGTTTCCAGTTTAATTGGGTGTTAATTAATAATTGCATTGAACTCGCGCAGTCCGCGCGCTCGAGTGTGTTTGTATCTCCATTTATCGATCTTTCCGCTTTCTTGGTAAAAAAAATCATGTCATGTGTCTAAAGATAAAAATGATTTCATAATCACCGCGAGCTGAATAATAAGCAGGAAGGAACTATATTAGCGTTAATTGCAGTACGCCGCGTAATGTTTAAAAAAAAATCAAATTGTATCAGCGAATTATCTCGCGCGCAAAAATCATCCAATTATTAAGTACATACCACAGGAGCTCGACTATATATATACTCCGGCGAAAAAAGATCTCTGGAATAGAGAATATATACACTATACTAGAAACCGATAGCGCGCTTTCACGGCGATAAACATCGCTCGGCGAAATCCCACGACTGTACGGTTAATGGCGAATAATTCGGGAAATCTTCGCCGTCCACTTTGCTGCGCGCGCGCGAGAGCGCGAAAGCTACTTTCTATACAATAATACCGCGCGGTGTGCGGATTCCAAGGTGAGCCGCCGCCGCCGCCACGACGACGATTGTTGCTATTAAGTGCGGACTTTCGAGCTGATGCTGGGAAGGTCGATCGTCTCTGATGCTTAGCGCGATCGATCGATGTGCTATGCGGAAATTCGACGTTCTTGCGGCACACAGTTCAATTGAACATAGTGTACGTGTGTATATCGATGCAATGTAGCGATTCCCTTGATTGGATTACGTAAGAATTCGTAGTGCGTATATCGAAACTGGCTTTATAATAATGAGGTGTGCGCGGAATGATGGATGGAGTTTGCAGCCACTGTCGTGGTATTGCGGTGTACACAGTCGCGATTTATTAGACAATAATGATAATAATGCAAGCGAATTAATTCGACCATTGCGTGTATTATTAGTGTAATATTATATGGCGTATATATAGATATATTTGTTGGATTGCAGAAGCTTTCGGGAATCCTCACTAAATTAACGTAGTTCGATCTAGCTGAACTATGCGACGCTATGCTCGCAATATAATATTGGCGAATTGAGGAAGGTATACTGCACACACGTGGGTATATTATAATTATAGTTGGCGTAGCTCGCGTGCCTTACGAATAATCCGCGAGTGTACAGTCATTTATGATGGTTATATTACAAAAGTATTCGTCCAGGTTACGCAATGCACTACTTCTCACGAGGTGGATATACTTTCGCAGGGGGTTACTGCGCTGTATATATGTGGCTGCGTTTAAAGTTTACACTCTCTTTACGGCTTTTTACCTCGTAGTGGTACTAAAAATGTATCATCTTTGAGGCACTTGACGATAAAGTGTGTACTGCTGTTTGAAAAAAACGTGAGAAAGTTGCTGGAAAACTTATTATGCAACGAGATCGAAGTTTTAATGACAGTATATGTGTAAATTTTACACGCATCAGGTTTTTGAATGTCAACGGTGCATATCGGTGTATATTTTTGGAATTTGACATCGTTACTTATTGACTCCGATAAGTATTATGTTTCCTATACACGATGTATAGTATATATACCGTAAGCGATTCTGACCGTGAAATTGCTGTTCTTCATTTTCTTCTCAAGTTACAAATTTATGTATTTAACGGATATATAATTTTACGTTATTTACTTTCTCCGCGGCTACTATACTGTAAAAGCTCAATATTGATGTTTACACAATTTTGTATTTACTTTTTTTTAATATTTCTGGTTTTGCATATACTGCTCTCTTATACTTGAATTTGCCGATTTGATTAAAAGTGCTCCACATCAGACTCACGTTTATCATTCAGCCTCTACACGATTGCGTAAGCACAGCCAGTCGTAATTCGCGAATATAATAGCAGAGGGTAATCATATTTTTACAGTCGAATCATTTGCCGCAGTGAGCAAGATTAGCTCAGCGTGCGTCGTTCCACGAAGGTTTCTAAATTTCTGAAATTAGATAATACAAAGTCGCCGCCGCTAATAACTCTATTACACACTTCATACGCCCCATTACCATTAATTTTCGCAATCGAATAATAAAAGCGCTATATTTTGCCCGGTAAAATTCCTCACGTCCATCAATATATAGAGCTTCGACTGAAATCAAAGGCAAGTCTACTCTTTTTTTTTGTCGAAGGACGTGCCCGGCGGCATGCATACTCGAGATGCACCGCATCGAGAGGTGATTTCGATCGGCCGAGAGCAGCAGACCGATGATCGGAGAGGGTCCACTATGGAAATTGAACATTTCGCCGGCTGGGACAGAGAGAAAGAGAGAGAGTCTGTTTGCCGTACCGGTCAATTGCGATTCAAAGCTCACGTAAACTGCTCGAAATTGCAGCTGGGAGTCGATTGGCGCAAATACTGCACGAGGAAAACAATTTTGGAAGAAGATGGAGTAGGCGTATATTGAAATCGTGATGGTTTCTGTGTTATATCCTGTAAATAAATTGCAACGAATTCTTCTGCATTCGTTGAGTAATCCACGCGTCAGAATTATCAAAGCGATAAAGCATCGACTATATACTCTTATTATGTGCATCAGAGATCTTTTTGCAGTGTCGATCTATACAGGGTACATGAAACGAGAAAAGCCACAGTGTCGATGTGTTGCGCAACCGAGCCACGCTCGTTGCATATAGTAAAATCGATTTCGATGTATATATGTATACATACAGCGAGTGCACGATATATCGTCTTGTCTATACTAACTCATCGATGTAAGTGAAAGCTGCAGCTCACGGAGAGTTCGACACGACAGCGTAAAGTGTTTGATGATTCGGCAATATCTCGCGGCTTGCTATATACGAAAAACTCACCGACAACTATACTTGCTTCACTTTTTTTCAATCACTGGGAGATCTATTCGAGTTTATTAAGTCATAACTTTTCTCTTATATATTTGGAATATATAGTTTTAGTAAAAGTGATGGATTTTTAAACTTTCGCGCGCAAGGGAGGATGAATGCTCGCGGAAAATTGACTGCATTAAGCTGATTCGTCGCTCAATCACTGATATACAAGTGAAAGTCCGTTGGTCGTAAAGTGCTTTACGTCGCGGTGGTGAAGCAATACTCGCGCATTCCGCAAAATCCGCGAGCTCCTGAAGACCGTAAACTGTTTAACGGTTAATCGAACGCAGTAGTGCGAAATCGCGACGACGAGAGAGACATGAAAAATTGGGTAATTATTATATATATATTGAAATGGAGAAGGAATTTTGTAATATTGACAAATTATTACATTCTAGAGAACGTAAACAACGTCGTTATTTTCGTTTCGCTCGAAGACAGGGTAATTAAATAAATGTTTTCCATACTTTCCAATCGCAACACCATTCGAATTGCGTATTTGCAAAAGCATTTTCATTCAGGGACGTACACACGTCCTTTCACATAGCTACACCTACAAACAGTCCGCTAACATAATCATCGGTAAAATAGTATAATAATAATAATACTCAACATCTCCGCACACACGCAGAAAATTCCTCAGACAGCATTATCTACCCTATAAGCGAGCGCTTGATAATCGCGAAAAAGCGCAGCAGCAGTCCTAATCTCCATATCAGATCCTCGCGCGCGTGTAATATCTCGGCGCGCGATCGCTAAAAGTCTGGCATTGTTCTCGCGCGCCTAAAAACGATTACGCGCGACGTGTAATCCTTAATTGCGCACGTTGGCTTCCGCGTTATTGTATCGCAGCATCAGCCGCGGCTAAAGCTTCATTGAAAATCAGAACTCGTGTCTGGCGCGGCAGCGGCGGCGGCGGCGATGACCGCGTTATATTCGGAAAATTGCCGCGGAGATTTCCATTTGCGGCTATTTTTTTATTTTCTCGTCGCTATCCTTCTTTTTAGCTCTCGGTATTTTCTCCTGCGGCTATAGTTTAATTGTCGGACGTGTACGCGAATGATGATGAAATGGGCGTTTACGAGAATGAAGGTGCAGCAGTGTAGAGGAAAAATCCATCGTCTACTATATACTACTACGGAGGGGTATTAACGGAGTTTCATTGGGTAATTACTTTTCAAGTATGATTTAAGGGTTCGGGCGTTACGCGAGGCAGTAAAAATTTTACTTATGTACGCGAGAAAGTCGCGAGGAATCGTAGAAAGTTATTATTTTCCTCGTGTGGACTTGCTTCCCGGGGAATGCATCGTAAAATTGCCATTATATTGCTGCGAATGATTAATGACCTAATTCGTCGCCGTTCGACATTATATCTACAATATACATATCTGCAGCGTACAGTAGGGTATAGGCGAAAAAAGAAGTCAATCTTCCAGTATTTATGGAGACTTTTTTTGAACGAGGCTATTGTTTTAGAAATCGACAAAGTATTGTATATGCGATCATGTTTACCTGCAGCCGCTGCGCACTATAAGCATCGCGTATTTCATCAATCTTCGAGTAGACAATGGGTTCTTCAGGTCTCGAGGATGGGAAGCAAACAAATTTCTCTGACCTGAACTCTATGCTCACGTCTAGAACAATAAATAACTTTTCATCATATATAATGTAAATACGTTATTTACAGCCGTCTATTATATACGATCTCTATAGTCGAGTGTATTATTCCAGAGAAAAGTTTATCGCCGAGAGCCATTAATGTTTTCGCAAATCGAGTTCAAGTCACGCTGCAGCCGTAAAAGCTCGCAGAAAACCCCAGCAGATTTCATAAGTCGCAAAAAGTCCACTATATACAAAGCTTTATCACGAGCGCTAATTTATGTCCCGAGTTTTTAACGTTAAATCTTGAAAACTCGCTTTCGAGAAAAATAAGAACAGCCCTTATATATACGCTTATATCTGTACAGAAGAGATTCCATCCAAGTTTGAAAAACCTAATGAATCTTCTATGGGAACGTTATCGGGCGCTAGGAATCGGCCACCGCATTCAGGAGTCTTATCGACTCCGATCGCCTCGACTATATACTATACTATAATACTTCTTCCTTCTGTCCTCCTCTATTTCTTTTCCCCAGCTCTAGTTTTATCGCTTTCTCGACTGCAGACTCGGGCAAGTTTGATGAACTTTTCGGCGTAAACGAGGAATCGAATGTGAGGGAGCAAACATTTTTATAAATTTATAAATTGAAGAAGCAGACACAGGGGTCCTATTCGGTAACTCTAAATAGCGAAAATTCGTTCGTTATCATCAAAATAACGACGAAAATGGCAGCTCTTAACGAATAACGTCGGCGTTGATTGAAAAAATTACTGCAAAAATAGACATAACGACGGTGGCAAACGAATTTTAAACTAAATTAAAGCGAAATCATAAAATTTTGGCATAATTTTAAGGAGGGTAAAAGAAATGAATTTAAAATAACGACTCATTTAGGTATTTTCATGAAATTTTATTCATTAACGATTTCGATACCTATTTTGAAAATAAAAATTTCGTTAAGTATTAGAAAACAGAAGAATTCGATAAATATTATGAAAATGACGAATTTGATGAAAATGTAGAAACGAAGTACGGCGTAAGATTTCGTACAGTTGTCGATAATTGGCATAGGTGGCACACCGCTATATATACAATCTGCGCTCAGATTATACTGAGGGTAATGGAAAAGTGCCTATGCGCCACCTATCGCTGCTCATCAGAGACTATACAGAGCGCCAGCAAGTTCGAGCGGTGGGGGAAAGGCCAGTCCAAACTGTCCTGTTTAGCCGTAAGGCTACTTATACGACTTATTTCGCTGCTCGCACACCACTATAGCCTGGCTGATATTTTTTCCCCGTGATGTGTGTATAATACAATATTACCTATACCGAAGAGCAGTGCGCTATGCGCACTTTCTATCGCGAGAATTCCGCACGCGGAAGTGGCGCACGAGAGATGACTTTGGGCCGGCGTCGTCGTCGTCGTCGCTCCTTTGCCGGAGGTTTAGGAAAAAAAGTAGGAGAGTCGCGTTCACGTACACACACACATACAAGCTCTCTCCCCCCCTCTCTCTTTCTGGGCGAGCGGAGAGAAAAGAGAGTTTCCATTCGGTCTCCGCGATTAGATTCCGTACGCTGCATCAGAGAGAGAGAGAGAGAGAGAGAGAGAGAGAGAGAGAAAGACTGCGCACGGCCTCGTTAAAGAGGTCGCCTCGTCGCTTGGAAATCGGCGAATTTTCCTCTTCCGACGACTGTGCCTTGATTTTATTCCTCCCGTTCCATTCTTTCTCTCTACAGCCTCATCTCCGCAGCTTTTGTTCAACACGCTCTCTCGTCGCTATTCGTCAACGCTCGCGCGGGGAGGGAAAGAAAAGTTAATTCCAGCGAGTCCGTTGAGAGGGGCAACAATGCGCGTTGCGAAGGTTGAGAGTCGGAAAAGAGTCTTAGGTCTGCAGGACTGAGCAGACGGTTAATTACTTGCCGGGGCTCGTAATGTTCGATCGGCTCTGATGAGCTGCGTGCGTGATGCGACGAGACTATATATATATTACGCTCGAGAGTGCGGAATGATTGTGTGATGACGCCCGAGGAATTGCTTTTCGTGAATGAAGACGAAGCGTGTTGAGCTACTGCGAGAGTGAAGATGCGCTTTATGGTTTTGGCGCTGTTATTGTGTAATTTTCGATGATTGGCAATTTGCAGTGAATTTATCACCGAAGTCGTTTTTACTTTATCGCGGTCTAAAATAGATATATTTTCATTGAAATTTTAACCGCAGAGGAATCATCTCGGTATTACGTCAGCAAACGGCAGCCGTTTTCTTCCAAATTTTCAATTCCCATCTCAGCTCGAGATAACCGCGATGTGTGCTCGCAGATCGGGCCAATACACTTCTCAACGGCGGCGGCGGCGGCGGTAGTCGACAAGGCGCGAGTATCTCGCGAGATATCCACCACGCGCACGTGTACACACCTCGTATATACATATATCTATATATTCGCGTGCAGCACTCGGCGCTTCCTCCTTTCTCTCGAGGCGATCAGCGTTCGCCCGGCCGCTGACCTCGAGCTGCTGCTGCTGTTGCTGTTGCTTTCGGCTTAATTGACTGCCAGCCCGAGCCTTTGATTATGCTTATATATGACTGCGTAATCGGCTCGAGACTTGATTGTGGACTGCTTTTCTCAGATTCGGGGGCTTTGCAGCTCTTCAATTAGGCTTTGATTAAATCTCTACGTGAGTCTTTGATATTAACCGTATATAGATAATTATTACGTGCGATAATACGAAAGAGCGCAAAGCTACTGATACAAAATATCAACAACGTCTGCGCGCTCTCTCTCTCTCTCGGTCGATCGAGTACGCGCGTATCTCTAATTGCGTTACGACTACGACATTTGCATAGGAATTTTCGTGGAAAACGGGACACGCTGCCGCGCCTCTCTTATCATCCGGCCGAGCATTCCGTCATCTCCTTTTCTCTCTCTCCATCGAGTTTAATGCGTGTATACCTATATATAAGCACACATACGCGAGTCGTGAGATGCACCGTTAAGCGCGCGAGCTCACTCGCCGAAAAGTATGCGTGTAATATAGCGTGTACTGCAACCGGTTTCCGGCCTTCGATGCACCGGTCTCTCCGATGCAGTATATGTTACTATATAGAGATTATAAAGCGCCTGTGAGGAGGTATGTGCGAATCGTTGCGTGAGTTTTCGTATATAATACACCATATTATAAGAGATTCGCGAATGTTTCGGATACATTTTTCATACGCATGCCCATATACTTGAACATACATAAGATGCAGTTGAGATGTCGATAGTATGTATTTTTTCTAGTCGACTATAGGCAGTGATACTTTGAATAAATTATTAAAGATAAATTATACTCCGTATATACACAAGTGATAATCAAACTCTCGTCTCTAGATCAGCATCGAATTCCTCAAACATTGCAGTAATCAGCAAAATACCAGCCACGTTTTCTTCTCATCGGCAAGCACTTAATTTTCCATAACCGATCTCGCGCGGAAATCCTGAGATATGCGCTCCATATCTGGACCACAAGGAAATGGACGTCTCTCGCTCCTATATATAAGTATATATAAACTCTCTCGCGTATTCTCATTTTTTACTCGGCGTCATGCAGGTTAACGGTACACATCTGATGCGCGCGGATGCTCGGTTTCCTTAAAGGCCGTTCCCGGCTACGAGAGATATGCGCACACATGCGCACGTGCGATTGCACTGATGATGCACTCTCGGCTTATCGCAGCTGCTGCTGCTGCTGCATAGCTTTGCTTTCTGCGTATAATATATCTGTATACGTGTATGCGTTGTAGAATGAAGGAAGCGGGAATTAATTTCGCTGATGCGTTTACAATTGTTTATGGGAAAATATGTTGTTCTCGCGTTTATTATGAAATATTTCCGATCACTTTATTGAGATAGAATAAATTTATATCTTATTAAAATTCTTCAGTAAAAAGCGTAGCGCGAGGAATTCGTCGAGAGAGTCATAAAAAGTTACGACTGAAGGGGGAATCGATAAATTTCTACTGAAAGAATGCATTATAGATCTCCGTTTGCATGTTTTTTAATTGTCCAATAACATATTTATCCTTTGGAGTTCGAAAATTAACTCGAAAAAAATTGCCTTATTTTAATTAACAAACAAACGCGATCGATGGGTCATATCTGTTTTCGATGCTATGACTTGCAGCAAAGAAGCTTTCGAGCGAGATAATGCACCCGCGCCTCATCACACACACACACACACACACACGCACACACACAAATACACACGAGCGATGAATTAACAAGCATAATCGTCTGTGTACACTGCAGATTCGCGCAGATAGCTTTGTTAGAGAGAGCCTCCCACTGCGTCTATTGAAATTTATATACCTGCAGCTGCGGTGTGTACAGGCTGCGCCATTATAATCTTACTTTCATCCTCATTCTTTAGCGTCTGCGCGAGTTTCTCGGCCCACTTCTTCTTTACTCTCCGAGTAGGTAGTATAGTATAGACACTTGTCGCGCCTTTTATTTCGCACGACGAGTTTCAACGACAGCCGTTGTCGATGCGGATTATCGATGGAACAATGGATGATTCGTTAGTGCGGTGAAAACAAAAATTGAGTATACGGTGCATAATATGCAAACTGGCTTTTGCTTTTCGCTCGACTGTTTATTTTTTCCACGCGACTGACTTTGGCGCTTTTGCGAAGATTCGCAAAAAACAGCTCGTGTTATACGTGCAAGAGTAAATAGTTAAGACGTTTGAAAATTTTATTCAAAGCTCGCATAATTGGCAAAGTGAATTAATCTTAAATGAAAAATGATTATACGCGGGCTCACGTGAAGGAAGCGAAACTTCGTTCCGTTGTCAGACAATGGCATATATAGCTTCGTTCCGGGTCCAAGTTCAACTCGTCTCTTATTCGAGATTGTGTGCTCAGCGTGTGGAACCTCGATAAAGTTGAGGAAGACCGAGAGAGACACTCGTAGTTGTGAATTCTGATGAAAGACAGAACAAGTAGTTTCGTTTTCTCTCAAGAATCTCTCAAAATCGGCGTAGCGTGTACGACGAGAGCCAAAATGTCAAAGTACTATAATACCGTATACGTAAATTAATTACGTTAATTAAACCAAAAAGTATACACTGTCATTATACACTTATATATTCAAAGCTTCGAAGTTTACAATCCGGACAGAAATTACGGCAAAGAACAGCATCGTCAACTTATGCACGAGAGAAGCTCTTCCGGTATAACACGAGAGATTTGCCTCTCGCAACGAAACAACAACACTTTAAAGCCCAACTTATTCCTCCTCCGCAAACTTTGTATCCTTTTTACGAGCGCATTTAGCGCGCTCCGCGTGATCCTCCCGCGGAATTTTACGACTTCGGGGGGCGGCTTAATCGCGACGGCTTCTTTCTTGCTGCATCAGAATTCAGACGTTTGACCGTGTACGCGCAAGCAATAATTAACGAGCATATACGCCTAAGCTTAATTAGGATAGAAATTCGTTAGTGCGTCGCAACTTCTCCGCCTAATCCACGCGCGCGCTCAAGAACATCGAGTTTGCTCGAATGAAAGGGAAGTTTCGCTCTGAAGTCAATGGAAGCTTGAGTTTTTAACGAGCTGTCTTCTCGCGTGATAGAAATGCATGAGCTATATATAGGAGAAGCTGTGCATATACAACGTTTGAAAAGTAATTGGAATAATAGAATGATTTTTTTTTGTTAATGACTAATACGTCAGGATGAAAAAATTACATGTCTAATGATCATTCGTATTCTCGAAAAAGAGTGTAAGTAACAGAGCCATCAACCGACGACGAGTTCAATTATACAGAATTTTTTCTCATTTACTCAAGCAGCGTGCTATTTTAATTATTTTTGTACGCGTTTAATTGTTCTTTTAAGGACGTTTGACGTTTCAATTTGTGCGCGACGCGCTTCGAGCCGGCTAGGCTTGCTTCTGTTGTCGAAACGTGTGCAAACGACGCCTAGCGAAATGAGAGCTTGCGGATAAATTCGGACCGAACAAGTAAACGATTTGCGACAGCTTTTCGTGTATACATAGCATTATATTTAAAATGGAAATGAATAATTTGTTAATTTCAGTTACTAACGAGCTTGTGCGCAGTGCCCTCTATAATGAAAAACGAAATTCAAGCCTAATCCTTTCGAGCGGGTCGGGACACTTTTAATTGTTTCAATTACTATTCGTATAGAGCGCAGGTCTCTCAAGTTCTCGCTAACGCTGCTCTCGCTTTTCTTTCGCCAAAACGCCGGAAGGTCGGCTGTTGCGGCGTCGCGACCGTATACCAGTCAAACTCGTCGCGACGGTTCACAAGGTCGCGGACAGAGTCTACGTGCATATAATATAACACTCGGTTTGAATGTTAGCACATTATCGGAATAGATTATTATAGGCGATCTTATAATCGCTTTGTTAATAATTTGTTACCAAAGGATTTCAAATTTACGTAATTATATAGTTATGAAATTGCGTGATACAACGCGCAGTTATGGCATTCTGCGATAAGAGAGCGTCTCGTTGACGCGGGGGCGAAGGCGTATATAATATATATGGTTACGCGCGGGCTTTATGCGCGGAAAAAAGTGGAGTTTCCCTCGTGAAACCGCCAATTAGCGCCGGAATGCCCAGCTGAACGCACCGATTTTGCAGTTAATTATAAAATTCAGAGGCGCAACTTTCTTCCTTTATATACATAGTAGCTAGAGACGAGGCGCGAAACGCCGCTATTCGAAAAATGCGCAGGTGGTTATGCGCTTACGCGGAAGCGTTTCTATATACGCGTATACTCTTACAATGTGTGCAGGCGTATTGTTAAATCGGACGCGTTTATATCACGATAATCATGATCGTAAAAAGTATCGTCATCATCATCTATACGCGAAATACCTGAGCCACCAGGGAACGTATCGCGTACAATACCAAAGACGCAAAGCGTTCCCGCTATTTCCATCAAAGCAAGAGATATTATGCTCATAACTCTCGCGCATAATGCTCTCAAATTTACGAGACAGCCTTCCCAAGCAAAACAAGACGCCGCGTAGCGCAAACAGTGTCCGATAAATTCCAGGGGTATACTCAGCACACACACACACAGAGACGCAAAAAAATAATCCCACCCACGGGTTCGATTATCGTTCCTTTCTAACAGGAGAGAGAAATTGATTAACGTCTCATTGATCCACGGCAGTAAAACGCGCAGAAGGTTATACGAGGAAATCTTTTTAAAATCGGCAGTTATAGAGAGGTCAGAAAACGGCAAATGCATATCACTTGGATCTGAGTACGGGAAAAGAGCTTCAATTTGAAAAAAAAACTTCGTAAGAAATGGTTGCTTTGGGTAAAAAATTGTCTATGATTGAAAGTAGTGAAAAATCTTACTTCGGGATTTTTCGAAATCGCGTGTGATTTTGTATTTTGAGTCATATAGTCAATTTTCTATTCATCAAGCATCCATTACAAACGATTTTTCAAAATTAAAGCTCCTTTTCCGTACGTTGAACAACGGCTACTTTTCGTACGTAATTTGAATGGTTGAGAAAACAGTGTCACTTTTCTGACCCCTCCAACTGCCGATTTTTAAAATATTTCTCGTATATCGGTACGAAAATCCATGCATATACTCACGCGCGCTTATATGTACTGTTACTCGACATCCATCGTTACTGCCTTTCTCGCATTTATGCTTCGTATATACCAACATCGAGAATAAGAGCAAAACGCTGTAATACACTATACACTGCATCAGCAGCAGCAGAAGACGCTACAGGAACGAGAAATAGTATTGAATGAGTTTGCCCAGCCGATCTCTATTTACGCTACTCCCTTTTATTTTCAATCTTCTTTTTCCACCTGCGCGCGCGCGCGCGAGAGAGAGTAGCTCGCGCTTTGTTTTGCGCTGGGCGCCGGTGATAACGGAATCTCTTCCTCTGAGTCTCTACGATATCGTCACACCTTGCTGCGCGTCTATGTGTTTTTCTTTCTTTCTCTACTTCTAAGCGATGAGCGGCCGAATGGAAGAGAGAGGGAGAGAGAGAGAGAGAGAGAGAGATGAGAGAAGAAAAAAAAACGATCGAAGAAGTCGAGAGAAAAAGCAAGAGAGTCGGACTGGTTTGTCGAACGGGACTGTACACATCAGCGGCTGCCTGCCGCGCACCGCCGCGACTGAGAATAACTTCGGGGATGAGAGAGCCCGCGGTGAGGAAGAAAATGACCGATCGAACCTGGTCATCGATGCTTATCGCGCCGCGCTGCCGCAGGCGTTTCTTGCGTTGAGGCCGTTGCTTCGTTAGGAGTTTCTCGGAGAGACAGTCTGATGGACAGCTATTGGATGTTTGAGTGTATATATTGCCAGCGCTGCGGGTGAGTGTTTCAGAGATGAGAGTAGTTAGCTTGGCTGATTAATTGTGTACTTAATGTTTTATTCATCTACTATTAAGTTTAATCGGAAGGATTAAACGCTGCGATTAAGTTTTCAATGTTATCCGCGGTTGAATTTTGAATATAATTGACAGAGTATACTATATTTTTAGTCTTCTTATTATATAAGGTATCGTTTGAGTATTAAATTTATCGTTTTACAGTCTATAAATCGATCGAGCTTATCTGAGAGCCAACAAGAAGCTGCCTTATCTCCTTGACATTGCCGATCGATTTTCGATCGGCCCGTCGCAAAGCCTTCATCCCTGACGTCAGTCC
>UCQR01087452.1:4996-19131 GCA_900474235.1 Cecidostiba semifascia | reverse complement strand
AAAGAGTAGAGAGTCTCGCCGTTTTTACATTTTTATAATGAGCCACTGCTGCTGCACAGCAGCCGTCGAGGAACGTAATTAGCGTTGAGCAAGCGAAATTGTGGTGTGTGTTTGCTGAAATTTCACCGACGCTCCTTCCTTTTTTTCCAGGCTTTTCGGGCTTACATATAGCTAAAACACGCGTGTCGCTGATGAGATTAATTTCTATATAATACGCATTTACTCAGTTACATACGTGCGTTCGCAGTTCGTAAAAAAGTAATTTACTGGTGACCTATATTACGAGGATAGATTTATACTCGCCGTTCTTCCAGTCCACTTCGATCCACGTATTCTAAAAATATCCCTCGCATCTCTCTCTCTCTCTCTCGCGACTACTCGAAAACTACCACTTATAATATACACACAGATCGAAACGAAGAAAATCTTCATATATAATACTCTTTTAATAACCCACTAACGACATCATCATCGGCTCTCTCACTCTCGCAACCATATAGGCAGAAATAATCAGCGCACCGTTATAATATAAGTACCGCGCATGTACATACACACATATCGCAGCCTTGACTTTATATACTTACGCGCAAGAGAAGAGCCGATATACACACGCACGTATATAAGTATATAAATGCACTTGCGTAATGAGAGAAGCGCTGCAGTATAGTAGTAGCACGTGAATCCGGCGTTGCCATCATCATCACCACACGCGCTGTGTGTCTGTGTCACGAATGGCCGAACGCGTTTATATTAAGTATGTGTATGCACACGTACACACGCACACACGATGCTATCAAGGATCCACACAGGATCTTCCGGCATTTATGCCCGGTTTTTATGCTACGCCGTAATATAACGTGCCTGTTTTGCGGCTCTAATGAAGAGCGCGCGAGAATTTAGCGTGGGAGTTAATTCAAAGAGTCGACACGGTGTGTGTATATATTTTTTTTTTGTTTTGTTTGACGGTTAATTTAGCCGTTTAGGTGATGCGATATACTATCGTATATTTGTGCGCGCGTGGATTTGAAATTCCCGCCGCGGAATCGTTGTATGATTATAAACATAATAGAATAGTATATCGTCTGTTTCATTATCGATATAATAATTGTAACAAAAAGCGAAACCTATATTGAAAGTCACGCTCTAAACACCTAAAACCACTAATTAATTAATTAATTAATTAACGCAGACATCACGTAAACGAAATATCCAACGAATTAATAAACGCCCGGCGCACCTGGCATATCACGCGCGCGCGTTCGCATAAAATCATTAATCGTACTTCCTTTGTCGAATGCAATGTGCAGCTCAGCAGCAACCGCAATCAACTACCGCAAAACTACCTCTTTAACGATCGAGTTCACGGCGGCTGCTGCTGCTGCTGCATAAATAAGCGACGTGTATAGATACAAATTAATCACCTTTAAACACACATAAAAAAAAAGAAAGAAAAAATGATTCATACATCTCTGAGTCATATCGCGTATTGAAAAAAAAAAAAAAATCCGACGCCGATAACGCACATCGATGCTTGCTTAAGGGTTGTATATGCAGTAGTTTGTGACGTACGCGAATCACTTTCTTTACGTAACGCAAGCGGGAGACTATATATTACACTTAGCATTTAATGCGATCGGACGCACGTATATACACTCTAATGAAGCGCTTATAATATGATGCGTATTATATGTACGCTTCCGCGTCTGGGGGAGAGAATAAAACGTTGGCCGTGCAATTCATTCATCGTGTATACAGGATACATATACAGGAAGAGCCGTGATTTATTTTTTGCGCCGAGGATTTTATTGGATATCGACATGGCTGAGGAAGCAGTTTTTTTTTTGTTTTATATATACAAGAGATGAACAGGCTGTTTTTTTTTTTTTTTTTTTGAGTTACGTGATGTACTACTATATACTCGGCGGTGGGAATACTGTAAATCAACGCCGGCGATGAGTATATGCGTGTAAACAAGGCGATATCTCTGTGTACCATAAGGACTTTTAAATTCGATCTTGATTACCCGGCAAACAAGTTGCATCGTTTTGAAGCAACTAATTACCGGAGGGACACTGCACACGGCTGTTTTGATATTTTTAATAGTCGCGCACAGCATGTATATGCATCAGCGATTGATATTTCTTTGAAAAAAAAAAAAAAAAAATAACGCTCTGCGCGTGGCCTCCTAACCTTAGCCTCCTTTTCTCGTATTGTTATCCACAGGCTCGTATGTGGAACAAAACAATCTTTTTGAATTATCGCAATCTTTTTTTTTTCTCCTCTGAAGCCGAGAGATTTTCTTCAAAATGTAATGCACTACACACATGAGGTCGCGCTGGAGATTTTTTCCTCCTGCGCGTCTTCTATTTTAAGAAAAAAAAGTTATTATTCGCGATATTATACGTTTGTCGGTAGATACTTATATTGTTTTACTCTGGAAATAGCCGGGGACTTTCTTACTTTCGAGAGAGAATCACTAAATTTAATAGGATGAAAAAAAGATGAGCTTTGCTTATAAAAAAAAAAAATATCAAAGCAACAAAACGCACGTAACGATGCGCAACTGGGTCAAGGTATATCCTTCATATTCTCCCTCGCTTTGATATTTTCGTTCATCTTTTTTTATCGCTCTCGGCGCATTATAAGGGTCGGTCGGACATTTGCATCTCGTGTGTGACCACGTATGACTACTCTAACAATATTTTACAACATACAATTGATTACTTATATTTATTTAAAAAAAAAACAGCATTTTAATCGCCGTTCTTCACACAATTACAAACCACCATAAACTTTATTTTTGACATTATTTTTTAACGAAAAATCAGAATTACACGGCTTGAGGTGGATCACTATCATCAGCGGTAAAGTTCGCTCCGACCGCCCCTCAATTGTTTCCGGAAGGAGAGCTAAAGTTTCCAGACTTACCGACGGCCAAATGACACATTATTACATACCGCACACTTATATGCATATACATATATATATATGTACAGCAGCTAATAGCTCACGTGTGCTGTAGCGCGTTATTGTTCGAATGTCTGTGTTTAGTGTGCAAAATATGGAATATCGCGAAATTGCAACTAAGCGCTGTCGCCGTGAATTCTGATGATGAATCCGAAATTGCGGGTGTTTCCTAATTTCGAATTAGCATCATAAATACCTATACGCGTGACACGATCTCCATATAATTTCAAAGCAAAAAAAAAAAAAAACATGAAACCTATAAGAGAACGATATTATTATATATTTATAGACGAGAATGATAAGTATCGACGTATATAAATATATTATCACGTTTGACTATACAAAAGATCAGCAGCAGCAGGTCGTATATCGCATACAATGCGAGAGACTACTCGAAATGCGCACTCGCGATTGCCGGCTCACGTTCGCGAAACGCGTACTCGCACTTTATTTGGCGGCGGCGCATTATCGCGCCTGAACTTGGCGTACTCGCGAGCTGAGCCGAACAATAAAGCCGCGCGTGCACGTTTATAGTTGTTGGTGTATTTTTATAGCGAGACGCTCGATTGCCGCTGTTTTTTTTGTTCTTTTCTTTATTTTCGCTGCATATATATAATCGACATTTATTGAATATTGCTCAAGAGAATTATTTTTATCCTTTGCTTTTCATTATCACGGTATAAACATCCAAATCCTTATCTGCCAACGTCTCATCAGCTCATAATCGATCACCCCATTCAATCAGTCAAAAGCACATCTCTAATACCGAATCTACCCCATCAACCGTCGCTATAGGCATTAAGACAAATTCATCCGGCTGCGTCACATATACATATAGGAAGCATCGCCGTCAAGATCGTCAGACGAACGGACAGCTATTCCATTGCGTAACGGCTAGCTCGTATCCTGCGTGGCATCGTCGGATGTACGCTATTTTGTAATCACGAGCGACGTATACTCGCGTTGCCCACAAGAGCATCATAATGTTTATGGGCTGGCACTGCTATGCTCCTGCCAGTTCAAGGTGTGTGTGTGTATGTAGGTATATGTGTGATGGAAGAAACAGTGGCTTTGATGTGTGTATGTGGAGGGGGAGGACCGCCGCTTATCATTAGAGCGAGCGTTTCGTAATAATGTGATGTGCACCGCGGCGCTGATGCACTTGCGGATAGGAGTGTGAGCTAGTGTGAGTTTTTACTGGTTTTTGATAATTTCTTTGTATAGATATTATTGGTGACTTTATTAATCGTTTCTATGAGAATCACGAGCTTTGCGTTCGATATAACACAATGCGTTGAGGCTGATAATTCTTGTAAAGTCAATGCCCACGATGATAAATGAGATACGCGAGAGCTGATATGTATGCTACTAATGCGCGGATGATTTCATTGGAAACTCGAGTCAAGTGTCTATCATTCTGTATTATATATTTTTTTATTAAATTAGTAAAAGTAATAAACGACGCTCCCTGTATTACGACCTTCCGAATTTCCAAGATATACCATATGAAAAATGCCGCACGAGACGATCTTTTCGCAGGCGCGACTTTGCGGAGACGTCGCTGCCTGTAACATTATCATCCCGCCGCGAGTCATCGCTTATACCTATCCGTTCACTCGCTACTGCGTTGCATAAGTCACGTGCTGTTGCTGCTGATGTATAGCGTATCTTGATGCGCATCTGTCTAATTTACAAAAAAGAGGATTTTTATTTCTCTCTCTCTCTCTCTCTCTCTCTCTCTCTCTCTCTCTCTCTCTCGTGACGACGCTATAATATCGTCGATGAGTCTCTCTGATTGTCGTCGATCTTTTTCTTTTTCTGGGTTCATTGGGATTTGATTGGAGATGATTACGACACGGATACATACACACGTATATGTACTTGGATTATTGTGATTGTGGAGACATTATTGTTCTCGAGAGTGAGATATGATTTGAAAGAACTCTGTTAAGGCAAAATAGACGTAAATATTGTGAAAAATCGTTGCGATTGAAAATTCAAAATTATCCAGATTCGAGTATAATGTTAATATAATATGTATATAATCTTTCGCTCGAAATGTATATCATCGCTCATATTGTTATAATTGAAATTAAAAACAACTGCGTGACTCGAGCTCTAATTTCCCGCGCTTATTTATCCGCACACACCTTGTATACCTATTCATATCTCTCTATCGATAATATAACCTACACTTCTCATGCGATCAAGTGCACTCGACATTTCAATAGCCGCATAATTATAATGACAATTTAATTTCATTACCAACACTACAAAACACTATACTCAAAAAAATATAAATAGTATTGGCCGCCGTTGCACATGCTCGTGATGCGCATCAGACCGGAAAAGCTTTGTAAATTATTACGAGAGCCGCGGACCGGATGATGATCCGCGGTACCGATAAGCCACGAGCGAGGATCGTCGGAAAATACACTTTTTATTGGCCTTCCTATATTCATGTATAGTTATATGTATATATTACAGTAGTCGAGTTTTTTATAAAATCGATATTTGTCTTCGTTTTTATACAGACATTCAGAGATCGATATTAAAATCCCTGTGGTCGAGTTTCGTAATGTAAGCGCATTATTATATATGCTTGTGATGTTTTTGCTGTATTATCGTTGGGTTCACTCGACGAATTACATTGATTGCTCACAGTTATACGAGATCCTTATATACCGTCTGCCCGTCAATAAAGTCGTTCTCTCCGTTACCGCAGAGAAAATTTTGTAATGTATTCACTCGTGAAGAACAATAAGTCGTCGAATTACGAGCAATTAACTCTCAAAGATGCGCGTCCGCGCTTTGTCGGAATTAGCGTAATTGGGCTTTTCTAAGTATTCTTTCAATTTAGCAAAAACAAAAAAAAAAACCATTCGCTATATACTCAGCAATGAGAAAAAACACGTATCGTTAGAGCGTGCGAAACTATGCTAATTTACGATATATTCCGTAGCTAAAAACTTTACTCTCTGCACCAGCCCATCAGATCGGTAATAAAACTGAGTCTAATTTTACGACTGGCTCTAAATTCGAAACACGATTCGACCGTTTAACGCTTCTAGAATATATATACAGTTAACGGTGCGACGATCGGAACACGAAATCCAATTAAAGAAAACCCTTATTCGCCTTATATACATTGAATACAATTCCGGAATATACGTTCGCCGATTTTACGAGCCGGTCGTTATAGACAATACTACACATCCTCCTACCTATATACTCATCGTAAACGAGTCGACAACTGTAATATACCCCGCGAGTACCAGCAGTCACTCGGACGAATTACGTCAGGTCCCTCTCTCTCTCTCTCTCTCTCTCGGGAACTACCGGATTATGCAGTCGACAGATTAGCCGTTAAAAGAGGTAATTCGCCGGCTGTCTTTAATGAGACTTTTCGTATTGGATGGGAGGTATTAGTTCTGTGATGTGTATATATGTGTGCGTATGGCACATGTCAGACTACATTGGAATTATCGTAGTTTGATGAGACAGACACAATTATGCCGTAAGGGATCAATTGTTATCATATATGCAAAGCTCTCTGTTGGGGTATTACAGAGTAGAAGTCGGCGAATTGCGTAAGCTCGTCGGTTTGACGAGGAGCTTTTCTGATATTTTTTTTTCACAATAGTCACTGTGCAAGCTATTTTAGTTATCTCTTATAATATATTTGAAAACTTACCTGGACAGAGGATCGACGAAGAGAGCGACGATTAGGACCGCTACGAGGACGCAGGTGAGGTAGATAGCCGAGATCTCGTAGATCTCGGAGTCCGGCGGCCTGTGAAGACTCTCGTGGGCACCGTTGCCGATGATGCAGAAATTGGCGCCGCATTTGCTGACCTTAGCCGATGTGGTCGTTGCGTTGAACGAGCTTGCATCGAGGTCACCCTCGCTCAGTACTGAGAAATCAGAGAAATATTATGGATATTATTATTTATATAACTGAATGTTTTGGTACAGGTTGCTAATGAATAAGCGGCTTTAATGCAAAGCTCTCGCGCGCGCATTGAATATGTACATAGTAAATAATCGGATTTGGTTTATTATGTAATTTCTGACAGAAAAAGAAACAAATATTTGAATACAGCGCATTAATATCTCGGTTCGTTTATGAATAATCATATTACGCGGGATATAAATATTCAGTGTATATGAGAAAGGGGCTCTTTACACCGTTGATCAATGATTCAACGCTGGAAATTTCGTGAATCGAAAAAAAAAAAAACGACTTAATTATACATATTATATCGCGCAGAAAATCAAGCGCGACAAAGAAACACCGAAAGATTACGCTTATCGCATAGGGCATAGTAGTGCTTGATGTACACACACACACACTTGCCAACGCCTGTGTTTACAAAAAAGAAATTTCACGAAGAGACACTCTGATGATCTCAGGTTATATTTATTTTCCAGTTTTCCGAACAATTTGCACAGGTGAACAAACGCACGAGTCTTGTATACTACGTCAGCAGCTGTCAGTTTCGGCTTACTAAATTATTCCGTTCGGCTTTACTTTTCAATTCGCGCACGTGGCTCTACACAATAAACATCGTAAATCATTCGTATAGATATTTTGACGGAGCTTACAATCGACCATGAAATATATAGCCATATATTTATTTTAGAAAAGGACACATCCTCAGATCACAGACATACATGTAATTTATACACGAAGATGGGTTAATCTCTAATAAATTTAACCGGACATTCGCACACATCCAAGCTCGCACGACCTTAACCTATCGAGCAAAAATCGAGTCGACTTTCGCAACCTGTTCGCGAGATTTCGAAATGGCGAGAGAAAAATCTCTCATCCTTTCCGATCGGTTGTATTTTTTTTTTTTTTTTTTTTTTGCTATCAAAACCGAGAGTGACGCAATTCATCGCGGACGTCGTATATAAAACATTATATTGGCCGGTTGATTTACAGGAGGACGATCCGCTCGTCTCGACCTTCGGCTCTGGGAATCTCCGCGGATCGGCGAACGATAATTACCATCAGCTGACGGTGTGTGTGTGTGTTTGTGAGAGATTCAAGAGCAGAATTTTATAGGTGTGTGTGTTTGTGTATGTATATATATATGCTTTTGAATTTGCACACACGTGTTTCTTGTATGGGTTGAGAGGAGAGAATAATATACGAACGAGGAAACCTTCGCCGCCGGATTTTGATGGACGATTTTATCGAGATGTGATGAGACAGACTTAATATTGGGGTTAATGGTGTTGATTGAATTTTGGATCCGAATAGTAGTGTACAATACGAGTATCTTTTGCATTTCAGCATCTGTGATAGCCTTTCCGAAGTTTCGTAAGAACTTTCATATAGCTGTTAATGCTTTTTCCACCTGCACTATACAATTATAAAAAAAATTCGTTATCGCGTTCTGAAAATGCAACTCCATGCAATTCCAAGAAACAATCCCTTTCAAGTCGGTAATCGAATAAGAGACACAACTCTCATTCCAACGAAGAAGAAGAAGAAGAAGCATAAACCGGCACAACAACAAAAAAACAAAGCTCCGTATCTCACTCCCCATTATTACAACGCATGCACACGAGCTACATCCGCAGACCTTCGTCTTTTCTTCCCCCTCCCCCCTCCTCTCTCTCTACCTCACTCCTCCTCTTATCTCGAAAATTCGAAACTTTTATGCATATATAGCTGTTGCACTCTTATCTAGCCTTTGTCCCGAGTCAAGCATTATTTTTCAAAGACCCGCAAAAGAAAACTTTCATCGCACACATAAGTGCGCTTCGCTATCATTTCAAACAATGACGCAACAGCGTCATCAGAGACAGGGTCGTATCCTTAATTTGGGTCAGCCGTCAGCTGTTTCGATAGTGCGGTGCACTGCAACGTTCAGATATGTTTATTCTGTGTAGTAAGTACAAGTAACATTGGTATATCTCTGAAGGAAAGTAAAAAGAAAATAATTCTATATACTGTCCGGGAGAGATAATGCGCGCGAGAGAGAGAGATGAAATGTACCGTGGCGGTGCACGCGGATGATAAATGCTTTCCACAATCGGACCGAGTGTCCGATGCTCTTTTTTTTTTTGCGATCGTTAATTATTTACACAATCGACGCGCTGATATGTTGTTGTTGCTGTTGGGCTTACTTTTCTTTCGTCGCTGGGGGAACTCTGTTTATCGAGAGATGCTTTTATGCTGTATAAGTATGCGCTGATGGGAGAGTGAAAGAGCTGTTATTTCGAGGCGTGAAAAAAAAAAAAATAAGAGTGTATTATACTGCGTGTTGATCGATGACTTTCTTAAAATGTCAGATACTTTCAAAATGAAAGGAAAATAATATCGAGAATGAAATACTTTTTTTGAAAGATTACATTTCTTTATCGACAATTTGGAAACTATGTGATATTCGCGAAAAAAATCACAACGCATCAGCTATATCGCAACGTCGTCGGGGGCCTTCGCCTACATGAGCGACCTTGACAAGGACTCTCAAGTGCGTCGAGCTCTTGACCTTTGGAACCGAGAGATATATCTTAATATAGTACACGCGTATACGTGTGTATATATTAGAGACATATAGTAGATATAGTCCCTTTCTCTCTTCGAGAAGTAAATACTTTCCAGAAGCAGTATTTTCCGGATCGATATGAAAATATACAGGCGCGAGGTTTTGTTGCGTCGAAGATTTATCGAGTGTTGCATTGTTTCACGGCTGGCACTTTGTTTGCGCGGTGATGTAAATCGCTTTAGAACGACGTGTGTATAGTGTATAAGCTTGGAAAAAAGAAATAATACGTTTTTAAGCTTATTTGTTTTTACAAAATTTAAAGCCATTGCACAACGCACAAAACGCGGGCTTGACTCATCTCTCTGATGGTCTCTACTGCTGTTTCGAGGAATACGAGATAAACTTTAACGAGACTATGGTTAGAAGATACGTAGGGAGATAGGAAAAGAAGAGCTCGTGCATTTTACATATTCGGGTCGCGGTATTAGCTGTATACATAGGTATATACGGTTAATGGATTGAGAGCGAGAGAATTTCGCGGAAAAATGTCTTCGGAGAGAGAGAGAGAGAGAAAACTCGAGAGGCTTTGCGTGTAGGACATATAGACTGAAAGAAAGTAGCGAAGCATGTGTGTGCTTTGTTTTTTTTTCTTAATCTCTAAGGGGATCCGAAAGTAAACTAAAAATTCAAATTTCGAGACACAATATTATAGCAGACAATAAGGCAACTAATTTGCTTTTAACAAAAGGGATACAGATCAAATTATTCGACAAACTACGACTAATTATTGTCCTCCTTTATATAATTATCTAGCATTTTACAAAGTTTGAAGCGAATATATAAATATCTCGCTTGGAATGGCATTTGAATAACGACAGAAAATCACCGCAATTCAAATGCAAGTTCAAATGTCATTTAGCGAGATATGTATATATTAGCTTCACACTTTGTAAAATATGATAGATAATTATATAATTTGGTTTTCATTATTTTCGCTATATTATTATACGACGGGAAATTTGAACTTTTAATTGACTTTTCTTTTAAGACAAACAGAACACTGAATTTTGAAATGCTTGTAAGAGATAACAGAAATCATCGTCGTCTCGAAGATTACTTTGTCGCATCTTTCCTATATGACGTCACGCAATAGCTTTCTTTGATTTTAGATGCGTATAAACCGACGGCAGTTTGACAAGAAGACTATACCGATGAGAAGAAAGTATATGAGCGCGTTAGCTGAGATATACACACATCAGATGTATACTCTTTCGTGCGTCATTCCTCGGGATTGAATAAATTTCCAAATAATAGGTATATCTAAAATATTCAATCAAAAGAAACGTTCGATATCCTACAGAAGAAAATAATGCAACCGGCGTCTACGCGCACTACACACATCAGATATGAGAATCGGTAATATACACACGTGTGCGCTCGGCTTTTCTCCTTCTCTCGTTATCGACGCTCCGCAGTCCCACAGACTCGTGGTATAAGTAGTAGTAGTAGTAGTAGTAGTAGTAGTAGTAGTAGGAGGAGGCAGCAACGCTGTTACAAAGTGGGAGGAGAGCTCCGGCGACTAGTTCGGTTTATACCGGTTCAATCCCGATATTCTCGCGGAGCATCGTTGTAACAGCCGCGGGCCGTTTCTCTCTCTCTTTCTCGCGCAGACATTTGTATTATATACAGAGAAGAGAGGGTATGATATGCGTATCGTCAGCGCCTTTCGAATGTATTATACACATGTATATACATATGCAGCGCCGGTATAATGTGTGTCGATGGAAATCGGCTTACGAGATCGCGGGTGTCCGATCGGTATTACTCAACGGCTCTGTACATCAGACGAATAATTTCACTCTGCTGCCGACACAGACATGTATATTTACAAATTGTTATTCTACGATTGTGTATAATGTACATACAAAAATCATTGCCAACGATTCTCGATTACACCAAAGATCGATTTTCTCGCGTTTCCTCCTCGAAGCAGATATCAGCTCTATCTTATTTTCACGGCCGCCGCATCACGGCTGACCGCACGGCGAGTCGTTTCACTGGCGACGACGAGCCTGATCTCTCGCAGTATTTTTCTATATACAAGTATAATATACATATACGAGACCGACATCAGCTCTGACTTTCGGTTTGTTTTTCTGGCCTGTAATTTCCTCGGCTTTTTATACGAAGCAGACATGGCGGTAATGATTGTGCGCCAGTGTGTGATGCCATTGTATTCCAGTAGCTGTTTTTAGGCTCCGGAGAGCAACGTGTGGGTTTATGTAATTCGCGGATCTACACCGGAGGAAGAAGATCCTGCTTATTCAATTCTCGCGGCGAGCGGAGATTAATAATTACATACGATAGCAGCAGCGTCCGACACGGATTATATCAATAAAACATTAACGTTTTTTCGCGTCTGGGGATATAGCTGTAATATTGATTATATTATAGTAGAGAAGGTAAGTATAGTAAACCTGAGATCGCGTGCGGTACGCCGGATAATTACATCCGGCCAGTATTATATACTGATAAAAAGCGAATAAAATCTCATCGCGATGAGTGATGCTCGGTCAATCGAGCGCGTAATTCGTGTAAATAATAGTATCGAATAAGCCGAGGCGATCGGTGCGATTAGGTTTCATCAGGTCGCCGTGCGAGCGATGGTTAACCAAAGAAATTTTTCTGCTTTATATACTTGAATTATGCAACCGATATTATATATTCAAAATTAAAAAAAAAAGTGACGACTCACCAAGCGAGGAGATGAGGTTGCCCCAGAGCTCGGCAGTCTGCCAGGCAAGGAAGAAGAATCCGAAGAACCTGACGACAATCGCGTCCGCGGGTTCGTCGGTCAACTTGGCGTAGACACCACCGACTTGCGTCAGATACGTAGCTTTGGCCGCCCACATAGGTGCTGCTCCTAAACCGAGCAATACACCCGCTGGTACCAGCGTGTAAAACCTAGGGTAGAACTGCGAGCCGATGTACGGAGCGTAGCACAGCATCGACAGACACAGGGTCCACTTGACGGTAAGCCTCTTGATGAGGAATGTCGGAACGAAGATACAACTGAGAACCAATGCTGCGTAGATTGCCGAGAGAGATACAGTACCGAGACCGTCGCTCGCGTTGATGGACGACTGTAGATTGGCCGTGCCTTGGAACGCGGTGAATTGCACCATGAAGGCAACGGATACGGTGCCGATGTTCTTGAGGATGCGCCATTTCTCGCTACGCGACAGCTTGAACTTGCGGGATTGGCCATCGTCGTCGCTCGGCAATTGAGGTGGCTTCTGGGGCTCGGGTGGCAAGCCGTCGCTGCCGTCGTCCTTGTAGCCTTTGTTGCGGTAGCCTACGTTGCTCACCGAGACCGAGTAGACGCTGCTGCTGTTGTTGCGCTGCAGAGGTGGACCACCCCCGCTGTCGCCGAAACCACCGCCGCCACCGTCGCCTGAGCCGATGCGGTTGCTCCCGCTGTTGTCCAACACCATTCTGCTAGGCGACTACCTGTTGGGAGAGAGAAAGAAAGACGGTAAGGTTAGGTTGTTCAAAGTATATATGAAAGTAACTTATTGCTGCGGCCTCTTATTCATTTGGATATACAGAATCAGGTATCGCGCGAGAAAAAAAAAACAATATTTTCGCGCAACAATTACATAAACAGTCGATCTGAAAAAGAAGACGCGTCACACACAGATGCCGATCCTCTCATCATCGTCTCGCGAATGAAAACAAAAACAGCGTGTCATGCTCTCTCTCTCGCTTTCAAAATTCTCCAAAACTCTCGGAAATTCCATCTTGTTTATTCTACTTTCCTCCGCGGAGAGCGCCGAAGCGCAACGAAAGCCGACCATAACCGATTTTGTCCGTCATCGAACATATATAGGTATATAGAATATATTCCGTTGTACGGCCTGACTTGATTGCCGTCAATTGCGTCGCACCGAGCTTGCTGGTCAATAAACCGGGAAGTTGTAATTACTCTCGTGAAAAATATTTTACGCGAGCTGCTGCGTCGTGATTATTATATACATCACGCATTTCGGCGATCGCTGGCAGGATCGATATTATTGATTATTGAAATTGCACCGCGGAAATAAACAGCTTGTTTATTAGTAAAAAGTGTGTGTGTTGGATAGTAGTATATAGTAGTGGTGGGTGTTACGAAACGCGAATATTATTATTATTATAATCATGAATAATCACCAAGAGCGAGAGACTCTGTGCGTATATAATTATAATTTCACGTCTAAAGAAACATGTGGAAAATTTGCGCGGTTTAGTCGAAATTTCCTGAGGCTATATGTATACACGCATTATGATGTATAAGCTCGTGATGATTTTACATCACGTTCATATATATATACGTGTGTCGCGCAAACGTGCGAACACATTGATTAATTTGTAATTTTGAGCGGCGCACACGTGTCGCCGCATAATAAACACACATCATCATATCACAGGCTACTCGTATATATATGCAGCTATATACTCTGTCGAAACCGTGTGTATACGTTGGCTCTTGTGAAAAAAATACGATATAGAAAAAAAAACTCTGCTGAAACGACAGGTTGTTGAAAAGCGCATCATTTTGGCTAATTCCTGTAATTGGAGAGACGCGGTCGATTAATTCGCGAATAAATGACGGATAATGACTGTACA
>UCQR01087405.1:40453-56500 GCA_900474235.1 Cecidostiba semifascia | reverse complement strand
ATGTTTACAAGATCTTCTCATATTTAGAATAGAATAATAAGTTTTATTTTTGAATGAATAGATTAAAAAAATGTATTTATTCGTTATCAGTTTGTATATAATTTACATAAGTACTCAACGATTTCATGAAACTTTATCTTTGATGGTCTACATAAAATACCTAAACTACAACAAAAAGATTAAAATATTTTCCTTTTGTTTCTAGGATACACCGGCCGATTACAGATCGCAGAATGACCGAGTGCTAGTTACGTACTCTACCAGTGTGAATAATGGTGGTTCTGGTTGGGTTGCGCACTTTGCAGCATTGTAATTTCATTACTTAGTTTATAAATTTTTCATTATTTCATTTGTATAAGCAATCATGAAGTTTTTATACTACATATCTTATCATTATAAACTTACTAAAACAAATATACATTTTTTAATCGATATTTAATGCGTTTTATTTATTTACCCGCGTTTTATTGAAATTATAAAGATGCACAAAAAAACCTATACTAAAACAGTATAAAAGGTAATACAACGCCCTCTTGAGAAGTTTTACGACACCAAGGAAGAGACCAATGTTACCAACAACCTTGAATCTATTAAATTAATTTGTACTGTATGCATTAAATCCTTCTTCGAAAAATATATTTTTTTTAACAGTACAAAATTTACAAGTAATTGATGTAATTTTTAAAATAGAATACAATTACATTTTTCCACACGATTATTGATTAGCTTCTACTTTATCGTATTATTTGATCGCGATTAGTATTATCTGTAGTACACACTAAAGAAATTAATTTATTCTAGATGTAACGTTTCAAACAAAAAAGATTAATTAATCATACATATATTTTTTGTAAGTATGAACAAAGTATAAGAATTCTCCATTTGAAATTTTCGCGGACGTTGTGGTCGAAAATAAACTAATCGTTCGCTCGCGTGAAAACGAGCTTTTAATCGATTTTACCCAAACCGCGAAATTTAAACTATACAGCACTAACTTGCGCATTGTTGATAACATTTTGAAGGCAAAGAAGAAAAAAATTTTGAATCAACCCTTGTACATTATTTGCAGTAATTTTAGTGGAGTATTTAAATATTCTTGTGCCACACAACAATAATCAAATATTTATACATAGTTATAATATGAAAAATGCAGTATCGCATTGATTTCCAAAACTAGCAACACCGAATGGCTTGCAAGTTCCTTTATTGATCGGCGAATTCTTGTTCGAAGAATTCGCAAGCAAAATCAATAAAAGACCGACGGTATAAGTCAACTTCATATAAACAGCTCATCTCTCTACGTATACTTATGCGCATCTGACTTCTCTCACGCATCCCTTTGCAGCGCATCTATATACAGCTCAATGACGTGTCATCGCCCCAATAGCCAACACTATCACCCTGCATAAAGTATCCGGGTATACCCTATATAAATACAATATTAGCATCGCTTATAAGACACACCCACTCTTGTCCCACATATGATGGTATATATAGTACACGACCCATCCTCAAAAGCATAAAATTAATCATTTTCAAAATAATTATATTATATACACCAAAAACCGTCATCGTCATCACACCATACAATACCAATACTTTCCACAAATCGCTGACGGCTGCAGTGCCGAACTCACACATACACACATATAGCCAAACGGTCACAGGTCAGCAAAGCCAGACGCGTGCCTAATGCAGAGAGAGCAGAGAATATTCGACTCTCGTCACGTGTGCTGCAGCGCGGGCGCGTCGGCGCGAACGAACGAAGCAATAAAGTCGTCGACGCGCACGCTTGCGCGCAAACTTGCGGCCTGCGCACCAGCACGTCGGCTCCCTCCCCCGTTCATCGGAATATCAGTCTGCGTTCGGCGATTACCTACCGCGGAAGCTATATAACCGTATACTTGCGACACTCACTTGCCGCTTGATCTCTCGGAATACATATAAAAGAATATAAAGCGGTGTGTACAGCAGTCTCTCTCTCTCTCTCTGTATCGTGATCGATTATATCAATCGCAAGTGGAGCAAAGGGTATTAGGTCATCCCCAGCTCGACCTACAAACTAGCCAGGCTCAGACACACACGTGTGTGCTTACATATATATATAGGAGAAAAAGCGAGAGCTTGCATCAGAATAATGAAAGCCGCAGTGGAGAATTGACAGAGAAGCAAGTCGGAGAAGGGAACTGCTGTGGCAGCAAGGGTGTGCGTGTGCGATAAAAGGAGGAAGAGTTAGAAGAGAGCGAGTTCATTATGTCAGAGAAAACGTACGGCCAGCTGCTCGCCAGCCTCGGTGGTCTACCCTGCTGCCCTTATCAGGTATATACGAAAGATGAAGATGTATAACTACACAACCCAATAATTCACACGAGTATATTTCTTTACTCCCCTCGAGTCATTCCTCTCATAAACTCGTCGACGACGACGACTGCTGCTGTGATGGTATTCCTGATGTGACAGAGAGTATCATCACGGCTGATATATGCATCACAGCATATTATCGTCAGCAGCGGCGACGCGACGTTACGCATGCATAGCCGTCTATCCGGCGCTTGCGCTCTGTTCTTCCACTATCATATATATTGTACACGCAGACACGTAAGCATACCATCAGGGGTCACGATGTGCACGCGAGCAGCGTGCTTTTCGATCGTTAAGTGATGTATATGTATATAATATGTTCCTCGTCCTCCACACGTATGCATATTATAGCTTTTTTTTCTCAAGCCGGCCTCGTTCTCGGGATTTTCTTTTGGATTTCGTTTTGGAGAAGAAAGCTGCAGTGGAGGATTATCGATCCGGTGATGATCGGACGGACGGCGATGCACTGATTCGATTTGATGGGGAACTATATATAAGGCTGGATGAGAAATTAGCTGTGAACGCTTATTTGATTGCTTTAATGGTTTTTAAAACGAATTATCGCAGTGCGTTATCAAATTTAGCGACTTGTTTTGCCGAGGAAAGAAAATAGCTCGAGTAATTATCGACCCATTTTAGCGATCGTTAATATACACGCGTCGCGATGTTCTTTTCACACTTCTTGTCAGGTTCAGTGGCAGTATATGCATGCGTGTATATAAATTGTTTAAATTGCGAAACGATGATTTACAGCGCTTTAAAAAAAAAAAGAAACGCACTCGATTCGAAAATGAGTTTCTTCTTCGTCAGTCCATGCATCAGACGATCAATCAAACACATAACGAAAAAAAAATCCAAATTCGATTTCCTCTTTTTGTGCAAGCCACTGCAAGGTGTAGCGTGTGTGAATATAACACACAAGGACATGTGTGTATATGATGCGGGAGAGTATATATACAAGTATCAAGCGCGTGATGTAATCGCGAGGCGCCTGCATGCAGTGTGAGCTTCGGAGAAAGGAACAATTGTCAAATGAGATCTCCATCGTAATATAAGCTCTCTGGCATATCATGTGACCACACATACGGCGACCGGCTGATGTGTTTTATATGGACACAAAAAACATAAGCATCAGAGGCGGCGCTTGATGGTCTGAATCTCCCCCTCGTCGATTAAATTCTTTCTTTTTCTTTTATTCTCCTTCTCCGGCGACTGTCTTCTTATTCCCCTCTATATACTCTCAGTGAAAGATAAATACGCAGATTCGGCTTTTTGATCGATTCGAGTGACAGAGAGCTGTAAAGTGACTATGTTATACGCCGGCGTCTACTTGACTCCTTAAGTGGACTGTGTGTATACGTTATAAACGCGATGCTATCGCTCTGTCTCTCTCTCTCTCTCTCTGTCTCTTTGATCGGAACGACGATAAGTTATATAGTGTATATGATATACAAGCGCGCGTGTGAAAATTTTTCTAATCAGAAACGACCGCACCAGAAACCGGTAGTATATACAACATTAGATAGCTGCTTAAAAATAATTCACTTGTAATATTCTTACATAATGTAGCGGACGCATGCCACGCGTCGGGGCGCACTTTAACTGCCAAGTCACTGTCCGCGCACACTATAAATATATAAAGTATACACACACGACGCGTTCTCTGTATTATATAGAGAGACGAGGAAAGTGGCATCTCTATATAATATGTTGGAGCGAAATTTCCAAGTTTAAAAAAAAAAAACAAGAAAATTTATCGAAGCGACATTCCGGTAATGCATATCAGGATAGGGCAGAAAAAGTCGACTTGATTACACACACTGCAGCTTTATACACTTGGCATTGGTCCGAGAGAATTATACCGATCGCCACTGCAGAGACATGCACACGCGCGTATATACTTACGTGAATATAATATATACATCACACACACACACACACACATACGTGGACATGTACGTATATACTTTGCTTTATACTTTCGCGTGTAGAGACACGTCCCTCAAGGGGTAGCGCGCGCGGCTTTAGTTCTGCGCGAGAGCTTTAAGCTCGTGTGTGCGTCATGATGAAAAAGTTGCTGTTTTATTTGCCATTTCAAATATACGGATGAAAGTTGAATTTTTAATGAATTTTTAATGAATAAAGCGAGTTTACACCGTATAGGAGTGTATATATGAGTTTAATCGGTTATGGATGCCTTTGTCTGTACGAATCTCACGAGTTGCAACGGAATTTCGTCATCATGCTTCACATTTCACGTAAGCTCGCTTTTGATATTCCAATTTCAACGAATAATGATTTTTATCGCGCTCAATCAAAATGGGGGACACGCGGCAGACGGTCGACTGGAAAAACGCACGATTTATTATTGTGTTAATGGAAAAAACTGACATGCGATCGTTCAATTGCGCGTTCCGACCTTTTCCCACATGAATCTTTAAGTATACAACTATCCCGATATTGACACTTGTTTTTAAAAAAGAAGTTTTCCACGCGCAGAGACCGATTAATCTATGACAAATTAAATCGAAGACACCTTGCAATTTTTCAATAAATCTCCGCGGCGTTATTAATCACAGGCATCAGAGTCTGGAAGACCGATTGAAAAACGAAACAATAGCAGTCCTCATTAAATCCCCGATTGATCTCGCAGTATAGCTCTTTATAGTCAAAAGCAATTTGAAAGAAAAAAGCCTCCGAAGTCCCATATATACCCACGCAAAAGTCATCCTCGACTAAACGAGTCTCTCGCAAAATAATCTCGAATCCTCGAAAACGAAAAAAAAAAAAATCCACTCCTCTGCATTTTAGTCACCAAATCTTCTTTTCTCTCTCTCTCTCTCTCTCGCTCACATACAGCACGTGACAAGAGGCCGCACCGATTGGTCATTGCTATTGTAATGTATCGGAGTGTGTGTAAGTATAATGCGTGTATTGCCGGCGCGTTGTGTAGTGGGGCACATTCAAGTTTGATACGAGACGGCAACGGTGGCGGTGGCCGCAAGGAGTCCAGCAAAGCGCTGCAGCGCGCGGCTACGTTTCTTATTCAGTTGGACTCGGTGTTTTGGCCGGCATTGAAGCTCTTTGGCTCTTCTTACATATTACACACTCTCCGATATATATATATAATATTCGTGGCTATCCGATAAAGCTCGGCATGTCCGATCGAGGCATGGCGTAACGATTAATATACGCGCACATACACACATAATACAGAGCAGTGAGATTATAGATGAGTGAATAGTAGTAGTAGTGTCGTATATAATATACACATAAGCGAGATTTGAAGAGAAACGCGGGAGTTGGCGATAAGCCGCCGCGTGTGTATAGTAGTACTTACTACACTCTGGGTTTATATATCTTTGCTCTGACTTTCATTTGCGTTCAGCTGTGTGTGTGTGTGTGACGATCGATGCGAACTTGACCGTCTTGCTGCGCCGCAGGTAACTATCTATCTACACAGCTTTACTTTTTTTTTGCTTTGCTTTATACTCGCCGCGAGCTTGCGTTTGTGCTTGCTCGGCTATCAAAAATTCACGATGCGTTTATAGTGGATTTACGTATACATATACACACGATCGTTTGTGATTAAACACTGATGCGCGCTATAACCTACAAACTGCGGATGCGCGCTTCCGGCTGATTTTTCGCGCAATTTATTGTAGAATATTATGCCTTTGCGGCTGAAATTATTGTCTCTTGATTCTTCGAAGGTTGTATGTATAAAGCAATATTGCGTTTTGAAACAAAGTAGCTGCACTGTTTTAATATATTGAATTGTCATATAATAAGCTCCGCGCGGCGTGTCGTCTGGCGTGTTTGCATATACTTAGAAACGCACGAAATTGCGCGTGATGTATATATATACATACATGTGCACGGCGCACACACCTGCGCACCAAATACATACATGACGCTCAAACGTGTCACCTTAAAAATTCAGCTCGAAATTCAGTCAACTCATCGCGTACACATACCACACACAGCGCCGTCGGCTAACTTCTATAATATATCTCTTTTGCGCTGCTTTATGCAACGGGACTATAATATAACGATTCGTTGCAAATTTTTAATAAACTACATATATACCATATGCACGTGCGTGGGATGATGATGAGACGCGCGTTTGCATTGATATTAGGTATTTGCCGTGGCGGGTCGTCTCGTAATCCTATTCTTCTCTTGCAGATGGTTCAGAATTTCTGGAATCCCGCGGTGCGCGCGTGCCACCATCATCAGTATATAGCGGAATCTCTCATAAAGACTCTATTAAACTTTGCGGTGTCTAGCAATAAAAATGCCGCAGAATCGCCGGATATATAATTATATCCTCTCGCTATATTGACATGTAGAATATTTCAGCAAAATTGCGCCGAATGATGATTGAAGCCGGAATATATTTATATACACAATAACGTGTATGACAAAGTTCGAGAGATCATAATATGGCCGGTGAATTGTATATTCAGATTTTTCTGAAACCGCATATCACGTGTCTGCCTATAAAGAGTGACAGTATATTACGCATCGTCCCATTATGATGCACCGCAGTCGTATATATGTGCATCGCACTCGAAAAAAGAAAACTGTATACCTACTGTCGTCTCATTTACATGTTTATCGCGTATGAATGACCAATGTAATTATAGTCGCACAACATATCGAGATAGACAGTTGAACGTGTATGTTGATTATTCTTATCACAAAAAACAGTTTTGTATAGTCAATGCACATCGTAAAGCATCGAATTATCTTGCGCGATATCGTGCAAAGGATAATAGGAAGAGTGCGCATCGCGTTACACACTCTCGCGGCGCATGTATATATACTGCACTTTTATTATTAGAACATTTACATGATGCTGCTACACTTCGTAACAGGGCAATTATATACACATCAAGAGCGCGTGTACCATTGGCAGGAGTGTGTTCGGTGGCGTTATGTAAAACGACGTTGTAGTGAGGAGAGAAAACCTGCGATATGCATTTTAATCGCGATGCAATGCTATATACTGCAGGCGCGTTATATATGCCGAGTTGGTATTTTGAATTTTTTGCATCGCAGCCCGAGTTTGACAGAGGCATTGGCAAACGATTTGCGCGAACGAGTATATAGTGTGTCTGATGCACGATATATCGCGAAATAATGTAAACGGCTTGATTTATAATAAAACAATGTATGTTTATGTTGGTTTGTGTTTCAGCTGCCATCAGGGAGAGATAGATATAATATTTATGAAAGTCGTATAAAAATATATTGCGGAATGACTATAATAAACAACTGCGTGGATATATATTTATACATGCAAACCTTCGGTTTGTTAGTTTGCTTGTTTCTTTTTTTGTATGAATGGCTGTATTGGCACAGTTGTCATATACATTGACTAATATCGTATGTTGACATTCCTCGTTGGCTGTATAAAAAATTTAAAAAGCCACACCCCTCTCAAAGTAACCTGCGAAGACGCAGAAAAGTATAAACGTATACACAAGAGAGAGAGAGAGAGTGCAGTGTATACTTTTTATTTAAATGTCATCCATGCATCGCAGCGATTTTTCATTTCGAAAAAAAAAACAGAAAAATGCATTATCAGACGCTGCAATAAAGTAAAAACTGCACCGCAAACACTTATATAGACACAGGCAGACAGTTGTAGCAGCAAACGATCGGATAGTAACCTTTTGCGTGTTGTTATATATAGCCGAGAAATAATTAACGATCATATGTGTGCGTTTTAATGTGCGCGAGAAGAATACGAGACAGACGCGAGCTAAAGCGGTCAACGCCATCGTACTTCATCTGTATATATAAAATTTCATTATTTTCTTTTTTCTCATATTTTTTTCTTCTTTCTCTTTTTCCTTCTACGTTTTGTTCTGGTATTTTATTCGTCTGCAATGTGTACACGTGCGTACCTTGGCGTAATGATCGTCTTATACGACTGCATTCAAGTGGAGGCCGGCAATTTGGATATATACTTTTGCGGGTCTAATCGGAGATCTGATGGAAACACGTTTCTTGGATTTCCTCTGCCGCTTTGTTAGTTTTTGCATAAGTTTCAGTCAGGTATAGATGGAAGGTTGAGAATTTTTCCTCGTGAAACGATTAAAAGTACAAATGGTAATTGTAGAAGGAAAAAATGTTTGCAAATCGATAATGCATTGAAAATACTAAGAAAAATCTTCGTATATTTTGAAATTTAATTAAAAAACTTAGTTCGAAAATAGTAGTAATACAAGAAAATGTATCTCTCTGTTGCAGAATTTGAGGTGATTTTGGATGCCCCCGGTGAAGCATAAGACAACATTGAAAATCGGATTAACCGTTTCACGGCTGAAAAATGGAGAGTTCCGAGAGGTGAGTATAACCGTCATTTATATACCACCCTGTTCCACAAAGCAAATAACTAAGAAACAAATAATTAGGTATCATCTTAATAACGCGTTTGAATTTTTGGCAAAAATCATAAGTCATCAATTGGCAAACGACTATACTATCCCCTATATACTATTTTCGCATTCTGGAGTAGTAGTAGGCCCGCGATTCATAATAAAGTCGCGCCACACTCTATCCGCACCTCTCTCGGACATGATGCACGCACACATAAAATTAAACCGCGACGTTTTCATTGCATCATGTCGCGCAGTGGTTTCGTTTGGCGTGTGTATAATTACGGATTTATTAAATTTACTTCGCTCCATCCGTAAGCTGATCATTTGATACATCCATTATGTAAGACGCATAACGACGCACATGAAACGAGTTCTAGTAAATCAAGATTTTCGTATATACACGATGATTGAGAGACTTACTTGTGTTAAATAACCAGCGGATTAATTGCAAGATGAAACAATTAGACGCAGGCGACGGCGGCGGCTTATTGCGGGTTGTACTACTATGCTTCAGCCGAGATTGCGTAATTTCGTTTATGCGCGCTCTTAACCATTTTTGACCTTTGATTTTATACGCGGTTATATATTCCACGCGAATTTTTATGTAACTTTAGTGGAATTTTTAGAAAAATTTCCGAGTCAATGGAAATGAGCTTTGAGAAAAAAAAAAAAGAGAAGACGATCGTGTGTTTTTTGCCTTCTGAGCGCTGATGCGCGTCAATTTTCTTTGAATTTTGTTTAAAGAAATACGTTGCTATTATTATCGAACTCTAAACAAAGAGTCCGCATCCGAACAATAGGTAGTAGGTTTCTAAAGGATCTATATTTTCCATTTTTTTTTCAGGTACGAAGAATCACCTGTTTATAAAACAACATCTGTTTACAACTTCCGCAGACTTGCAGGTAATTACACATAATAAAAGAAAACCGCGAAAAGCATTTGATAGTCTCTGCTTACATCAGAAGCACGTATCGATTTAACTTCTTATTTCTTAAAACCGAACTTAAACACTCTAACTGTTGATCAGCGTCTCACAGGCTATTATAAACGATCCGAAACTTTAATCGAATGTTTCTTTTCCTCTCTTTTTTTTCGACAATCCAGACATGGTCCCGGCCCGTGTAGTCCTGTACATGCTTTCATTTTCTGGTTTCGTCGTGTCCTTCATGATGAGAATGGACATAAACCTCGCCATGGTGTCGATGGTGAAATACCAGTCGTCCGATAACGTCTCGATTATTTTAACCTGTGACTTTGAAACCAACTCGACTACACAGGCAATGGAAGATAATAACAATTCCAAGGTATGGAATCGAATGTTTTTTTTTTCACGATAATCAAGCATCAATTTCTCATTCAGTTTATTGACGCCTCATTATATACAGCGTGTACTTTTCCATAACACGCGATGCATTGTTTTTTGCAGACGGAAAGGACGGAGGGAGAATTTGATTGGAGTCCTGCTATTCAATCGACAATAATTGGATCATTTTACTGGTGCTACATCCTTTCCCAAGTAGTAGGCGGGGTTCTTACACAATACTTTGGTACAAAGACGGTCTTCGGCGGGTCTCAACTGCTCACGGCCATTTGCAGCCTGCTGATACCAACTGCCGCCGAATTTCATTACGGAGCAATTATTGCATTGCGGAGCATTCAAGGCGTCGCCAGTGTAAGTAGCAATCGTTTCTTTGCTTTACTTTCACTTTTAAACTAAGTACGCGTCATTCAAAGTCAATCTTGTCTTAATTATTTGGTTCATAATGATTTTCGTCGATCGTAGGGACTGACATGGCCTGCCATGTATGCCATTGTTGGACACTGGATACCTGTCGTCGAACGATCACGCTTCATGTCTTCCTTTCAAGGTAATTAACATTGATAATTTATGTTTTACTCATATTCTTATATATAGATTGAATATATACACGCTCAGAAAAAAATATTCATCTTTTATTATTATAGTTTTTATATATTTCAATTATACGAACCACTCGGTTCTAAAGGCTGCATGTCGTTATATAAATATACTTTTTAAAAGTAAACCAAATAATTGTTTTTTTTTTGAGTGTCGTTTAATTTAATTTTAAGTCTTATATTTAATACCGTTGATCCATTGGTTATGCTAAATTGAATTTCGTGTGTTACAGTGAAACTTCAGTACTTACTTTAATTACTATAATAAAAATAATTTTTCTTTCTTTTTAAACATACAATATTTTTTAATTTATAATTATATGGGTATATGGTTAATTGTTAACTATTAATTATGATTATATAATCTCGAGCGTATATAAACATATACAGTTTGCAGAAACACATCTGTATCGCTTTCTTTATTTGATATTTAGGTGCTTTCAGCCTGCCGCTTGCAATGGGTTATATGCGTAAAAAAAATCAGATAATTATATTATCGTTGCTATCTAATAATAGGTTTAAAAAATATATATTATGTGAAGGCTAATTGAAAGAAGGATAATATTAATAATTCAACGATGATGCAACAATTTGCAAATGCTCTATTGTATTAAGCGGAGTGCGCTTACAAATTTTTACATCGTCATTGATCCATAATGAGTACCCATATAGGATTTACTTGTTTATTTCTTCTCCATGCGTTAGATTCTTATCGCAAATAATATTCCTAATGCTGCTCTGTAAAGTTATTAGAGAATTATATATACACACTGCAGAGTAGAGTTTATCGAATTTCTAAAAACTTTAGAGAGTATACAATTTCAAAGAGAATAAAACTATTGGATATTTCAGATACGCTATAGACGCAGTTGTAACACAATGATACTTATTATCTGTTTTCGATAAGTTTAATCAAAATTTTTAAAAAGATATCAGCGACTTTTGTCAAAATGAGTTTTAGTTGTACTGTAGCGGCGACACACTGAGACGGGCCACATTCTAGGAATGACCACCACTAAATCACGATCGAGGTATACTCACCAGAGACCGCTCAACAGCATGAGAAAGGCCGAGTATACTTTATCTTTAATTCCCATTTTTATGGTTCTTCGTTCGTTCGCATCTAAGCCCGATTCTATACGCGCGCAACGCTCGATTCGCGAGAGTAATTTTGATTGTTCGTTTTTTTTTTACTACGTCACTTTAATTTCACTATACCTCGAGATTTGTATTATTGCATTCTAGTGTTTAGTTTCGATGTTAAATTGTTTATGCAGATGGTTTTTACGCCTTTCTTTTGTTTTCTTTTTCACGATGTTCAAAGTAAAAAGTACTTACACAGATATAATGAATTAAAATACTGTTATATTTACAGGTATAGAAGTTTCATTGTCCCACTCACAATTCCATCTACCATGACTTTTTCTTTAAAATCAGTTTGAGTATTTTTAATCATCAGGTTTCAAATCAAATTTTGTACTAGAATACTTTTATACCGATTTAATTTTTTTTTTTAACTAGCACGTAGAATAATAAGACGTTTAGAATTAATACAGAAGCATGTTCACGTGCAAAATTTTAAAAGAGGCGCTTAGAAGCCATATAACTTACAAGAGTCTACACAAATTGTAGCTCATTACCTGACGGTTGCACTGTAAAAACAAGGTGTCATAAGTTCGTTAAAATCACTCTTGGCGCACATTTGTTTTTAAAGCAATTGTTTTCTGGACATTCTGAGCGCTTCAAATAAGTAATAAAATGTACACTCAAAAAAATGTGCTGTTACAAACTGTTGCTTTATAAAAAAAAAGCATGTTTATTGCTGCTGTGGCAATATCTTCTTCTTGAAGTTGCGTTTATAGTTCTAGTAACAAACCAGTATAACTGTGTGAGAGCAATACTGTTCATCGTTTTGCTGCTGAATTATGCTACTATGTTATAATACACTTTTAATGGCAATATATTGGAACGAATAATTTTTTATTCAACATCCTGATGCTTGACAGCTTGAAGTTTTGGATAAATTTGGGCTGTTACGTCTCGAATAACCGGACAAGACCGGATTGTAGTTATTCAGTGATTTTTTTCTTCTTCTTAATGAATCAAGATAAAGATTTCGAATCATCGCTGAATACCATTATTCATCGGATTGTCGTAATTTTTGTCCGAGCATTTTTGAAAAATAACACGTTTTTACGTCCTATAAAAGAACAATGGCTAATTTAAAGACTCTTGAGGGAGATAATAGCCAATTTAAAACTGTTTAAAATAAATTTGCATTGAATAGTTTGAGTGCTACTTAAAAATGAAGAGTATCAATCAATTCTTCTCTTGTATCCGACACTGAAACTGGTTTTATTAGAAACAATCCAAATTTTTCCAAAATTTTTACGATGGTGAACATGTTTCGCTATTATTCTAAACAGTCATATAAAGCCATACGCATAAAATTGATGATTAGAAGCTATACATTTTACTAGTAAACACGCACTCGCAGACAATTACGCACCATAGATATACAAAAAAATCACGTTGTACACAGACACATATCATGCGCCACACCCCTAATGAGATCGTATTCGCGAAAACTGTAGAATCTGGGCTTACCGTCAGAAGGGCGTATCAAATGCGAATAAAAAAAAAAAGAAAACCTGTATAAATACATAGAATGAAAGAAGCACGAGAGAGAGCGAGTCTATATAAACAAACAAAAAAAAACGTATAAAGATTACAAAAGCAAACTAATCTAGCCCTGTTATCATTTTAAATGGCATTACAGAGTTCACGCGAGCGTTTGAGAGCGAGGAGTCGATCGCTCTGTCTCTCGATCTGTCTGTCGATCACCCCACAAACCACAAACCACAATCATCATCGCTTGTCGAATGTCTAGGCGACTGGGCGGCAGCAGCAGCAGCAGCAGCCTGCAGTATGGGAGCCGCCAGCTCGGGACACCGTATTGCAATCTGTAACCGCAGAGCAGAGCTGAAAATTGTGTCTGGACCGTGAAGCTATTGCGTCCATATTACGCACATGATCGATCGCTGCTATGTGATAGAGAGACGAGATGAAAGCGAAACGTGGTGAGCAGGCATCTCGTCTCCTAACGCCTAGATGTTCTTCTGTCATTGTGCAGGGTTCAGCTTCGGCATCGGCATCACCTATCCTCTGGCAGGTTTTCTCATCGCCCACTTTGGCTGGCGTACGGTCTTCTACACGACTGGTAGTATCGGTGCCTTGTGGTGCGTCTTCTGGTACTTCTTCGCGTTCGATACGCCGAGCTCGCATCCGAGGATATCCACCCAAGAGTTCCAGTACATCCAGGGCAGCGTTGGTACCGTCGCTACCGATCTCTCGGAGGTGAACTTCTTCTTCTTCTGTATATCTACTATATAAAGTGATCTGATTTTTTTTTCAAATGGCTTGTCGTGATTATTTTTTAGGGAACAAAGGTGCCGTGGAAGTCGATACTGACATCCTGGCCGGCTTGGTCCATAGGCATCACCACCTTCGGTAGGATCTGGGTTCACTACGTTTTCATCATCGCCGGACCCATGTACATTAAAACCGTCCTCGGACTCAGTATTCAGGCCGTGAGTATAAATATGATCTCGTCATTGTCGTTCAGCGCATCGATAACCGATGTTTGGTATGAGCAAACGCCGAACTATGACCTCACGAGATGTTCTGTGTTATCGTTGCAGAACGGAATCCTATCCGGTGCGCCTTTTATCTGCAGTTACTTCAGTTCAGTTGTCTTCTGTTGGATCGCCGATCTGCTCGTTAGAAAGCAAATTCTGTCGCTGACTAATGTCCGAAAGATATTTACTGCGCTTTGTAAGTCTGTGATTTCCATCACAAACCTATGTATCATTCTTTAAATGACTATAGCACTTGACTCATATGCGTATTGTCGAGGTTTTGTATACAGAAAACAACGCGATTTACGTGAACTTTGTTTTACAGCTCAAGTCGTTCCTGGAATTCTGGTCCTTCTCATAGGCTATCTTGGCTGCAACATTGTGATGTCATTACTGATTTGGTTTATCGCTGTGACTTTGATTACCGCGGCTTACGCTGGAGCAATGGCCAACATTGTTGATATTGCACCAAACTTTGCCGGTAAATATAACAATGTTAAAGCATACTATACAGTATCGCAACTTCTATCACTGAAATATTTTTTCTTTTCCTCATCAGGTCCTGTATTAGCATTCGCACAAACTATCCACATGACAGCTAGTTTTGTATCTCCAATAGTAGCCGGACTACTTACTCAAGAGAGCGTGAGTTTTCTTTCAATATTAATAAGTGCATATTTGGCAAAAATGAAAAGAAAAAAATTCTGAAATATAACTTTTAACGCGCAGCAATCGCTGGACGCTTGGAGAAAAGTATTCGGCGTAACGGCTTGCGTCGCTTGTGGCACCTACGTGGTCTACCAGATCTTCGGTACGGCTGACATTCAGCCATGGAATTACCCGGACCAGAAATACCCGCAATCGGTAGTCGAGGACTCGCAGCCACTGAACGACTCGCCGAGCCACAAAGCCAAGATCGTTATCCGGCGACCCAGCAATCACTCGGTCGGCGTCTAAAAGGAAAATCTCTAAAAAAAATACTATACCAATACCTCTAATAACTCTATTAAACCACCATCAGCAAACATACACGCGTTATATATCTATAACTCACAATCAATTAACAAGTAATATATACATATAATAGAAAAACAATATAAAATACTGCGGCCTGCAGCGGGCTGATGCTCTCGTGCTGCCGACAGCGCCTTTGCATTCTGTTCTTCCATAGACTCCTTCTATTATATATGTTACGGTCGTCCCCTATATACTCCACACACAAACACACACACACACACACACACACGGTTTATGTATTCTTCGCGATATTATGATATGCATGTTGTATACTCCTCCCTAGATTATGTTCTCGGAATAGGCCTACGCCTATATATACGATGCATTAGACAGAGAGAGAAAGATATATGTATATACGAGTGCGCTGGAGGAGAGAGAAGAATGTCAGAGAGAAAGAGAGACCTGGCAGGCAGCTTAATAAATCAATTTTGCGATTGTTGAGCATCAGAGTTTTAAAAGGTGGAAGAACAAATCCGCGCGCGCGCGCCGATAAGAATCCGAGCAGCTCATTCGGCTTATTGATGCGCGCATTGTGGAATCAAAATACGAGAGAGAGAGAGAGGGTGGAGTAGTGCGCGGCGCTGCATTCTCCGGAGGAGATTTTCAATGAAAAAAAAAAAGAAGCAACAGTGTGATATAATTAACATTCGATATATAGGCGTTGATGGAGACGCGGCATGTGTTTTTTTCGTTAGGTTTTTTTTTCTCTCGAAAATTATAC